>JAHQIV010000208.1:10756-28007 GCA_030463285.1 Phytophthora europaea | reverse complement strand
GCCGTCACTGCCGTCGAAGTACTCGTGCGCGTGGTTGCCGCCGAGGTGCTCGAGCGCGTGGTCGTCGCCGAGGTCCCCACGTCTGCTGCTGCCGGCTGCTGCATCCTCTTCGTCGCCGTACAAGTTCGGATGTGCTCCTGCGAAGCGCAGGAGCTGCCGCCTGTGTCCGTCCCAATCATTCCGTTGGCAAAGCGCCATCGTCGTCTCTCATTTTTTCCGATTTGTATTTGCTTGCACTCACTGTGGGTGAGTGCTGCCTTGAGAGGAGGGTGATGTAATGGGCCCTCCATTTACATAAGTAGGTAGATCTCTTACAGATATTACATAAGTAGGCACAGCAGCACACGGCTAGCGTGTGCTGACATGTCATCATCTGATTGGCTGAAAGTGGGGGAGCCATACCCCATTCCAGCCAATCAGTTGTTGACCTGCATTTGAGTGGTTCACATTAGACCACGGGCCCCCACCCTGGTCCCAATAATAAAACAGAGTTGATTTTACTTCGGACTAAATACTTGGTCTCAGTATTACTGAGAACTGGACGCTTCCTCACCGCAACGTGGAAGCTAGTGACGGGGACTCACTAGGCCCGTTACACAATGTATCATATGTGAAGAACGAGGACGACGTGTTGAACTACGTGTGTGTAGTGAAGGACTCAACGACCAGCCGGGACCCCGAAAACCCGGTTTAATAAAAATTCCAGACGACATGGCCATCGATGGCGACGCCGAGACCGATGGTAACCGTCCTGTCCCCGATGGGAAGAGAGTAATTTGTTCGGTAGGTGGCTTTGAAGCGGGTGCTATTGCCGACATGCCCGCTGAACTCCTTGTGGACACGGGCGCCATTGCGCGTTTGGTGGACGCCCGGATTCTTACGCATCTCGGTCTCGCTGACGCTCCGCTACAACCGTACCAAGGGATTTGAAGAGCGTTACGGGTTTTCCCCTGAAGATCAGAGGTGAAATCGATCTACCACTGCGCCATGGTACGGTAACGCGGTCCAGAACGTTCGCGGCCGTGGAGAAACTGCAAGTGCACGCCATTCTCGGCACGGATACGCTCAAGGATTTCAGGGCGGTGATCGACCTAGAAGAAGGACTCATGATGTTGAAGGGCTCTGGTGAGTCGATCTCACTGGGGAACCCCCGCGTTGAAGAAACGTACGTCTCTAGAGTAGCCTCGACGGTGCGGCTTTGCCCTTGCGGACAAGCCCTCGTCGTGGCTAACGTGGTGGGCCGAGCCCCCGAGAACGTAACCGTGCTGATTGAAGGACTCCCTGAGGTGGACCGCTTGGATCGGACTCTCTGCTCCGTCCAGACCGGGCAGACTATCGTGCAGATCTGCAATTCCTCCTACGAGAACCTCGACATTCGGAAAGGTACGGTACTAGCAACCGCTACTATCGTTTCGGACTCGGCGTTCTCAGCTACCCGTCCTAAAGAGGCCCCGCTCCCCTCAGTGGCACCCTCGAGTAAGCGTGAGTCTCAAGCGTGTCCAGACCTAGCCGCTGTGATCGGAGCCACGACCGTGGGGTCTGCCCCTTTAAAAGACCCCATGCCCGGCCTACACGAAGCCTACAAGGCCGAGCTAGAAGCCGATTTCACCGATTCGAAACTCGGTGGAGAACAACACGAACTCCTACGTTCCTTGTTCAGTCATTTGCTAGACATGTTTGTCGAATCGTCTCTCAAACCTGGACGTACCCACCTGTTGAAGTTTACCATCAATACGGGTACGCACTCGCCGATCAAACAAAGACCGTACCGCGTTTCGAACGCGGAAGGAGATGTTATGGAGACCGAAATGAACAATAGCTCGATCTCGGCATCGTACGCCCGTCCACCAGCCCGTGGGCGAGCCCGGTACTGATGATCCGCAAACCTAACGGCAGGATCTGATTTTACATCGACCACAGACGCTTGAATGCTATCACGATCAAAGACCGCTATCCTATGCCTCTTATCGATGCTATTCTAGACGTACTACGTGGGGCTAAACTGTTCTAGACCATGGATATCGCCTCCGGCTATTGGAACGTTCCCATGGATGCTGACAGTGTGGAGAAAACGGCGTTCACGTGCAAGTACGGCCTCTTTGAGTGGCAAGTGGTGCCTTTTGGGTTGTGCGAAGATGTCCTCGCATTTGAATGCTTAATGGAGAACGTACTCGTCGACCTGAAGTGGAGGACCTGTCTCGTTTACCTCAACGATTGCGTCGTGTTTAGCACCGACTTCCCTACGCATCTTGTACGATTGAGGTAGGTGCTATAACGCTTCAGGGCCGCATGGTTCAAATTGAAAATGAAGAAGTTTCGCTGGGAACGTGATCAGGTAGCGTTCCTGGGTCACATTGTGACCCCCACGAGTATCCTCCCGAACTCTGAAAAGGTAAAGACCGTCATGAAGGTGGCTAGATGCACACGGTTCGAGCGTTCTTGGGGTTGACTAGCTACTTCCGCCGGTACAGTCCCGGGTACGCTGCGATATCGGCCCCGATAGAACGGTTGCAAGTCAAAGGAACGGACTTCGTGTGGAACGATGACTGCGAAGCCGCGTTCCTACAGCTAAAGCGACGTCTGGTGGAGCCCCTATCCGGACTTTACGAAAAGGTTCAAACTCTACGTAGACTCCTCTCGCCTCGCCGTGGGAGTCTGCTTAATGCAGACGGTGGACGGATGAGAACGGGTGATAGCCTAGCCCAGCAAACTACTGGTCGGGTCGGAGCGAAACTGGATCAACAAGATGGACGGCACGTCGGAGATTGAATGATGGGGAATCGTCTGGGCGACTCGAAAGTTCAGGTGTTACCTTGACCGAACCGAATTCGAACTGTACACGGACCACAAGGCTTTGACTTGGGTCTTCAGTGAAGGCAGCCGTATCTCGAACGCTAAACTAGCACGCTGAGCGATTGACCTCTCACAACTACGGTTCAAAGTGTACAACAAACCGGGTACATCTATGGGCCATGTCGACGGGCTCTCCCGACTCCACTCCGATATGATCTGCGCGCTGACCATCACAGATCTCCTCAATGAGGACTCGACCCCGCCTTGTGAGGGTCCCGTCCCAGTCAAGGAGGCCTCCCATTCGAACCTTCTCGGCGGGCCTCCCCGACCGAGATGCAAAGGCCACAGGGTGCGCTGGATGAAACCATGCGAACTGCTATGGAGGCGCTTGGCACAGTCGGGGAGCCCCCCGCCTCTTCAGAACGAGTCGATGAGATGAATAAAAAGGACGGAGACCCCGAAGCCACGGCATACGAGGCCGTCGATGAGGTGCCCGATGACGACGAAGGCCAGACGGCTTCATCGCCCGGGGTCGTTTCCGGCCTAGACTCCGAGCGTTTTAAGAAGGAACAGCACCGTACCCCGTGGATCCAAGCCCTGCTAGCGTTCCTCGAGTCGGGTGCTCTCCCGCTGGACGCACAGCTACGCGTCAAAGTGCTGCAGATAGCCCATCGCTATGTTGTCCGGAACGGTACGCTAATGAGGAGGGTCCATCTCAAGGCTCGGGCTGGTCCCGCTCGTTCAATCTGCGTTCCGGTTGTTCCACTTCCTTTCATCGAGACCGTACTTCACTACTGCCACTCAGACGTGTTCGCTGCCCACGTGGGCCAGACGAAGACCATGGAGAAGGTGAGTAAACACGCCTACTGACACGGGTGGAAAAATGATGTGGTGGAGTATGTTCGGGCGTGTTCGATATGTGGGAGCGGAAAGGGCTACCGCCCCTTGAAGAACGGCCTAATGCAGAAGATGCTGATACAAGAACCGTCGGGCCCCTTCTCCTCGCTAGTGGTGGACGCCATTGGACCCTTGGTCCCCACGCCACGGGGTCACAAGTACATATTAGTGTTCGCCGATTACTTCACCCGTCGGGTAGAAGCGTTCCATGTGGAGGATCTGGACACCATCTCGTTTGTCAAGATCATGGTTGACGAAGTACTTTGCAGACACGGTGTTCCGGAACGTCTACTGAGCGACAGGGGAACTTACTTCATTTCGGAATTGGCCAAATCATTCTACGAGACGCTGGGCATCAAGAAGCTCTACGGTGCCGCCTACCACCCTCAGACATAAGGATTAGTGGAACGCTTCAATGGTACGTTCATCGGTATGCTGCGCATGTTCGTGAGCGAGGCTCAAAGTGATTGGGACGTCTATCTGCCTCGCGTGCTGTTCGCCTTCCGTACTTCGTACCACGACTCGCTTGGGGACACGCCGTTCTTTAGTCTCTACGGTCGTGACCCCGTACTCCCTCTGGATCTGGCGTTCTTGAACACAAAGAACCAGTGGAAGAGTAATGAGGTGGCTGAGTACCGCCGCCGTTTGTATTTGACTCTGCGAGATACTCGCCGTGTAGTGGAACGCCAGCTCCTGAAAGGCCAAGACAGGAACGCTCAATGCCGAGCAGATCAAGTGGCCGTGCAGTTTCGAGAAGGCGACGCAGTATGAGTATATCAGTACTTCCGAACCAGACGCGGTGAGAGGAAAACGAAGAAGCTGGCGTTCTCGTGGCAACGTCCCTACCGTGTGGTAGGCCAGATTGGCGAAAACACGTACGAGATAGCAATTCCCAGCCACCCCGACCGAGTCGTGTCCGTCAACGTGAATAGACGCAAGAAGTTCCCAGGACACTGGAGTCGTCCGTTTCCGAACGAGTTGCCTACTGGAGTGGACGACAGCCTGACGCTGACGATGCAGGGCTTTTGACTATGGACGCCTTGTCCACTACTAGCTTCGTGGAGCGACTCACTCTCGGCGGAGAGGAAACAGCGTCCTCCGCGGTCTCTAGCCCCGTCGTGGAGGTTTTGGCCAAGCGCATCAAGCGAAGCCAGGAGTAGTATCTAGTATTGACAGCTTCCTATAAAACCTGTTGGCGTCCGACTTCGTCCCTCCTCCCCGACAACGCCGAATTGATACGCAATGACAGGTCTCGGATACGCTTGTCGTCGAGGAGCTTGCGCCAAACGCCCTTGGTGTCCGTCGGAACCCAGTGGTCAGGCCTTCGTGATATCCAAAACGATGCGCGCAAGCACCCGATCACTCAAGCGCTTGTCGTTCTCGACGAGGTCCGGATCGAGGGCGACCGCCTTCTCCAAGAGTTCGGGCAGCGTCTCAAAGCTGCCGCTGTCGATCTGGAAGGGTTTCAAAGCGTCGCGCACCTTGCGGCGATACTCGCCGTGGTCACTCTCGTGCAAATCCATCAGGTCACGAATCGGCGAACACGTGTAGCCCTTGGCCTCGTTGGTACACTGACCAGCTTGCCCTCCCCACCAAATGAAGTTACCGTTCCCCGGAGCCTCCAAACTCCGCAGGAAGTTGAAATACCCCGACGTTTCCAGGCAGAGGCTAATAAAACACACGCACTCACGAATCGCAGCCATCTTGCGCTTGCGGCGTTTGGCCTGGGCCGAAGTCGTAGCCAGGGGCGCATGGAGGGCCCACTCGAGGAACGTAGCCCGAAAAGCATTCCAAAAGCGCCAATGCGCGACGTGAACTCCATGATATCCATCTGGGTCGTACCACACAGGCTGGTCTTCCCATGGGTACGCTAGCTGGTACGGTGCCCGCTGCGCCGCCGCTGCCTTCGCGTAAATGGTGGCGCCTCGGGGGCGAGGTCGAAATTAGCTTGGGCGGAGAGGGTGCATCGGCCGACGATCCCGAATCCGACTTGACTTTCTTGGTGGACCCCGTGGAGGCCCGCTGCTTCTTGGCCTTCGACCCCTTGGCCGACGCCCCCGTGGACGCTCTCTTCTGCGGAACGGTGTCCATCACGAAAGCCGGATGCGGCAGGACGCCGATGGTGGACGACTGACGCGACGGAGCAGGGAGGATCAGGACCGGTCCTCGCAAAGTAGCGGCCGCGCGCCCCTGCGACTCGATCAGCGCAGCCGCCATGTTGTTGAGGATGTTGAGCCCGATCGAACCATCGTTGACCGAGCGGAGCCCGCGGATCTCGCTCCAGAACGCAGTCTGGGCGAGGCGAGCCGCCGCGGTCGTCCCGCCGGGCGTGCTTGGCTTGTCTTCCTGGCCAACATGTCTTCGCGCGAGTTATGGTGGCGAGAGGCGAGGATGGATGCGGGATGGTGGCGTGGCGTCGACTTCTGGCTTTCGCTGCAAATTGGTGAATGGCAACTTAGTGGAATGGCGCGCTGGTCCCCAGCCCTCCTTCCCGGAGTTCGGAGAAGAAACCTCTCTTCAAATAAGAAGAAAGGTTGGTCGGATTGATGAATTCAACCCGTGTCAGAGGCTGCAACCAAGTTGTCGTTCCCTTTCCCCTTTCCGTTCCCCGGAGTACGACAGCAACCCTTTTCGGAGACGGATGGATTCGCCCCTGGTCATTAGCCAGAGACGAAGCCGTCGTACGCACTCGTGACCGTTCTCAGAGAACGCAAGCGAGAAAGTGCTTCCGCTGCCCGCCCACTCCACGATGATGAGCGTCTTTCTCGACTCTATCGCACGATTGCAGGTGACCAACGCGCCGGTCGAACTGCTTCCGGCCTGCTGCGGGGTCGGAATCGGCTTTGTGCTTGTGTGGGTGATATCCTCCCCCGTGCGGAACGTCGGCTGGCAGTTCACCGCCGAGGTCTGGTGCATTGCTAGCCTCAACGGTGCCCTCTGGAACGATTGTCTTCTACAGTTCAACGCTGTCTTGGTGAACGCCGAGGTTCGTCGACTGCGTGGCGTAGCCTATGTCTACCCCCTCTGGGGCGCTATCTTCGTTGTGCCGATGCAGGTCCTCGCCCAGGACAAGCAGAAGTACGGCGACTGCGGACGGATGCTACTACAATGGTGGGTGGCCGCCTACACGACCTTCTACACGTACGTTAGTGACTTGGGCCTCAACACGGTCCATCGTCTAGCTAACTACGCCCGCGCAACGTGCGTGTGTTGTTATGTATTATGATGTGCCTGTAGGAGAGCTGTCACGCTGAGGTCCAGAGGACACGGTGGTGGTCGTCAAGGACAGGCAGGAAGAGCAAGAGAGATTGGCAGAACCGATTTCGTTGTTTACTAGTCAGTCGTGAATCTTCCCTGTCGTGATCAAGTAACAAAGAACATAGACAAATTTTACATTTTACGCTTAGCTGCTCTTCTTACATCCCCTACTCAAGCGTCTTCACTACCGTACTACAACTCCTCTACCGTTCCTGAAGCCCCAGCGTACTCAAGCCCGAGACAGGAGAAGGCTCGCGACACAGCGTCCTCACTCCACGCAATAATCCTTGTTGGGTTGTGCTGTAAGCACTTCGTTGCTTCCTATCCCGGAAAATCTATTGCTCTACGTACAAAATTTTATCTTGCAATGCACTGCTGCGGACGGTGCCGCAATACTAATTCTCAATTGCAGAGACGCAAGAATTGCAATCTGAACTGCGACCACGCTTTGGTAACGTTGTTGCAGTCCTGAAACTCCCGGTTTGGCTAGAGGAACATGATGGCTTCGAACATTGGAGAACTCAGACGATTGCGACGGTCTGTCATCACGCATTTCGCTGAACTGAATAGCCGCTCCACCGATGCCGACGTACTAAGCATGAATCGCAGGTCTTTGTACGCAGTTTGTGTCTCGAGTCGCTTTCGCTCTTGAATCATCGCATAGTAGTCGCGTCCATCAACCCACTCAAGGTGCCGTACATTTGTCGTTGTAGGCAACTCAAATTGGTGGAGCTCTTCGACTTCTTCATGACAAATCTCCCCGACCTTGGCATTCGGGACCTTTGTCACGGCTGATTCGAACATCGGGTTGTGCACAATTTTTGCGTCTTGAGACAGGTGAAATCTGAGTTCTGGGTAGTCTTCAAGTACCTTATTTAAAGTTCTCCGGGCTGACGCGACCGATATGCCCCTGGTTTGGAGACCAACCATAACGGAGTTCAACTTCTTCAGAGTGGGCAGCAATTCCCGTAGAAGTTGTAGGTCAGATTGACGTGACATTTCGTGTTCAGGGACCTGTCGCAGGTGTATCTCAATCTTGAAAAAGCGATCCAGCATGCCGAACGTGGATGACCATCTTGTGTCGTTATTTCGTACCGCCACCAGATCGATCATCTCGCGTAGTGCAGCTGCGGTCTTCAAGTTGGACGCTTTTGAGGCGAGTGACGCTACCGACTCAATAGCATTCATCACTCCAAGCTGTGTATTCACGAACCTTTTGATGGCCAGATTTAGCTTGTGACATATTATCCAAGCAATGGGACGTCTAGTAGGTCGGCGGTCGCTGTTTGTCGCGCAGTTGTCACCTATGAGGACAACCACACCCTGGAGTGTTCGGGAGTACACGTTCAGAATCAAAACGGGAAGGTCTCTATGCGCCACGGCCATGTAAGTTCTCTCGTCGAGAGGCGGAGAAAACCCCAACAAGAACTCTTTGACCTCTTCCCCTTGCATGAACACAGCGATGACTGCAACGAAATGGGTGGCGCCATCCTTCCAGCCGTCGAACATGATGGCGAACCGTTGCGGAAGACCGTCTGATATCAGCCCTCCGACTAACGAAAGTAGCGTCTGGATGTAGGTGGTGATTGATCTGCTGGAATCGGGATCCGCAGACTGCATGCCGGTGAGCCCACGTGTAAGTTCGTTGCCCACCTCGGTAAAGGGAATATCCCTCATCACCACCCACGTTAGCCACTTGTATATGACGAGTTCGCGTTCGCTGATGTAGTTCACCACCTGAAACCCCAGTTTGTTCTGCTGTGACTGGACCGCAACGTCGAACTTGTCCATGTAGTCCTTCCCGATGCATGATGCCAAGTGCCGACGGAGATTCGTGTAGTCAGTATTCAGGCGCTGGGCCGGTACTTGTTGCACGAGTATACCGCGCTCCCGTATTATTGTTGTTGATGTCGAAGTAGAATTTAGTGGCCTCGGGCACAGGGGTCAAATCTACCTTGGTCTTGCTGAGAGCCAGAGTTGAGTTGGGTGAACGGGAGCCTTGATGTCCTTGCTTTCTTGAGTGCCGACGAAAACTCTATCGGGCCATAACGCGAGCCCGTCCTCGACAGTCGCTCTGTTGGTCTCTACCAAATTAGCTATACCAAAGCGATCTCACCCCGGAGCCTTCTACTCAGATCGTCGCGATTTATATGGCAGTAATCAGATGGCATTAGAAATGTAGTATAGCGGCGGTGGTGTGTATTGTAATTCACGACGGGAACACGACTGATATTGCAGTAGCAGACGGCGGCATGAGCAACGACTCCAGTTAGAACTGCAGTGTGGATTGCGGCTGCCAATCGCCAATTCCAATTCATTCTTTTTCGAACACTGGTTGACAGTCCTGGTGCGCAACATACAGTTCAAAAGGTGCGGCGCTAGTAAACTTGAGCGATATGAAAAACTCTATATCTTTAGAGCATGCGAGCAGTAAATCAGCTGCACGGGGATGGTGCGGTTGTGAAGCAGGCGCACTAGATGCTCCTCTCGGTCGCTATATCGGCCCCGCGAAGCCTTAGTAAAGCACAACGTATTTTATCGATCTCTTCCACATGAAGATCGATACGATCAGGATCTCCAACGCGTCACTCTCAACTTGTTGAAGCACCTCGTGGGCGAGCAACCGACAGCCAAGACACCCGAGTCGAAGGCCGCCCGAATTGAGTCGCCAGAGTATCACACGGGATCGTCCCAGTACGCCTCTGCTAGGTCGGAAGCCGGATCCAACAGTTCGTCGGGATCGCGACGGATGCTGCTTGAACAGTCCGGTGCTGTAATGTTGCAGGCGCGCTCCGCTAACAGTGCGCCACGCCGGACAAAATCGACACTGGATCCGATCGCTCAGCGGATCCCGGAAGAGAAGTCTGGATACATACTTCCAATCTACTATTTCGCGCTTCTTGAGTGACCGTCCGGAGGTCAGAGCTCCACAGCCGACTGCCTCTCCTCTTAACCCTAGAGAGCAAGCCGTTGGCATGAAATCGGCGGGATCGCAAGATTACCCCGAGTACTGGGAGTACGACCCGGACAATCTCGGCATAGGGAACGCGCGACGTACGGCCACGAAAGCGGCAGCAATTGCGCTGACCGGATCGTTGGCCGTCCAGCGCGTCAAGATATCGACCATCTTGGATCTGAAGGAATTCACGGGAAAAGACCACGTTGAGGAACTTGCGAGAGGATGGATCAGTATGGTCAAGTTGGCATTCACGAGAGATCAAGCTACAGACGAAAACAAAAGTGACCTTCGCAGATCTGCTTACCGGTCACGCAAGGAAATGGTACAGACAGCTGAGCCGATCCACGCGAACGAAGTGGAGTGACTTGCTCCGAAGCTTCCGCACACACTACTGCGCATTGGGTTTTTCGGTGGCGTGGTAGTATTACCACGGAGTCCGTGGCCATCCAGTGAGCGGTGATACCCTTATAGAATCCACCCACCTGGCGGGTGGTGCCACCCAAAGCCATCAGCAGCAGAATTGGCATTGAAGAACGGAACTTCTGTTGAAAGATGGGGATTCGGATCAGGATCGACACCGGTGGGTGAGCGCCGTGCGCTGTGATCAGCTGCGTAAGATCGATGGTTAGGAGAGAACTGCAGCGTGTAGGACATAAGGATTGAATTTCACTCTTACTCTTTGCATTTGACCCTCAGTGCGTTTGGAGCGATCCACCGGTCCGAGGACCGGATTCCAACAGGTCTTGAGCCCAAATGACCACTTACAACCTCCAACGACGAGGCTGCTCGCAACGACGCACCTGCGACGACACAAGCACCCGTCACCAGTCGCGAAAGGATTGGAATGGTAGATGTTGCTGAAGAGCAGATCACCGCCGTCACGCGCGAGAGGGGTGATGGCAACAACCCCGGCGATCACGTAGGAGCTGGGAACGACGGGGCTGATAATGCGGTACAGCTGCTGGAGCTTCCCCGTGGTGTTACTAAGCGAATCGAGCGCCTTGAGGAGTCGCAGTCGAAGCTGGAGAAGAAGCTAGAGCGCGAAAACGCGGGGCGCGCGCGCAACCTCGACAAGCCTATGACGCCACCCATGAACTCGAGCCTGTTTGCGTCGGGACTTGGGCGAGAAACACATATGCACATTGACACCCTGCATGACTCGCCACGCACACCGCTCACCGTCACACCGCGCAGGCCCAAGCCGTCTGGATACGGGATGCCGATGTTCGAGCACCAGCGCCTATATACAAGGGCCCAAGAAGCTCAAACCACACAACCCGCAACAGGTGCTGCCCCGCGACCACAAGATGATCATGCCCAATATGGAGCAGAACAGTTTCCGGCACAGAACCAGGATGTCCCTGTCAGATACCCAGATGCGCGCCAGAAGAAGTTGGCTATTCGCCCGATCGACGGCAAGGAGCTGTACGTGGGGCTCGTATCTGGTTTCCTTGAATGGGAGCGTAGTTTTGAAAAGCAAGTCGCTCTCGGGCAGTCGGCTTGCGGTTTTGCCTGGCCAGAGGACATGAAGGTGGACTTGCTAGGGCACTACCAGTCAGGAACGGCTGAGCGTTACTACAACAAACAAGTGGATGTGTGGTGGGTGCAGTTGCTGAATCTGCAGTACGTGATGGAAAGGATGCTTGAGGCCTTCAAGACGACCATCACACCAGCTCAGGCAATAATAATTTTCACAGGCGCCCAAGGACAGCAAGCGCAAGTGGTCGGAACGCTACATGTAGTTGGTGGCAATCTCGGAAACGTGTGGTGGAGGTGCGGACTACCTAGTTTTGAACAGCATTGTTCAGTATGCATCTGCGGATCTGCGTACGTTGCTAATGGCGAAGGTGGGCGGTACCAGGACCGACTACTTGTAGGAGGCCGAGGAGTTGGCTCACTTTGCACAGTACTGGGAACTCGAGCCTGCAAAACAGAAAAACCTTGGTAGAAAGGTGGTTACCGCGGTCTCTGACCGCGGTCAAGAAATGCGCAGCTGTCATGCGTGTGGCAAAGTGGGGCACCTGCGTGCCACATGCCCTGAGCTGAAACGGAAAGAAGAGTTTAGGGCGGATCTGACACTGGCAGCTAACGAAGCGTTGGAAGAGTCCGACGGATTTTGGATACTAGATAGCGGGTCGAGTCGACACTTGGTCAACGACGCGTCATGACTTGACCAAGTCGAAGACTGTGAGGGTGAGTGTCTACAGCCGAGCGGCGAGCCTCTCAGCATTACCAAGAAGGGAATACTCACGCTGCACGTCACGGCATGTAGGACGGCACAGACTGTGAAGTAGCGCTTCCTTTTATCAAATGAAGGGTTACGGATTTACTAGTCTCTATTGTTTTGTATATTTAACCTAACCCTTAAAGAGCCTCTGTATGGGGGTCGTGACAGCTAAGAAAATGAAGAACTTCAGCTATACCTGCACTTTGTATAAATCGACGCCCGGAAGAACTTCCGGCAGCGAAAGCAACGACAGATGCAAATATTAATTGCACAGCCAATCATACTTTATTAGTTTCTGATGAGTAACAGTATTTTTTACAACAAATTTTGAGAATCACTACGATACACCAAAATTTGGTATTTAATAAGTTTTGGGGTACCTTAGAGCATCTCCAACGCGGAGATAGCATCTGGGTAGCAAACCGCAAAATAATATGGAAAACACCAGTTTCGGAAAAGGTTTGGTACCTCGTTTTTCCAACGCAGGACACTCAGACCTCAACCTCAACCTCAGACCTCAACCAGTTCCGTTCGTGGCAACGTTGTCCAGTTTAAAATGACCTTCCCAGAGTGGGCAAGTAGTGGTACATACACAAACACTCGGACAGATGGATAATGTCTGAACATCAAATCAGGGCATCAAATCCATGCGAATTGAGGTCGGTAGCGGGGATATATTTGAGGTTTGCTCAAAATGGGGTCTGCGTTGGAAGGCGACAGGCCGTAATTTATCGCAAACTGAGGTCTCAACCCCAGTTTGAGGCCCGCGTTGGAGATGCTCTTACAGTACGATATTGATGAGACAAGACTGAAAGTACTTGGATAAAGACGACAAGGCCTGTCCTACTAGGACAAGACATAATTTACTAAGACAAGACTCAATGTACGAGAATAAGACATGATGTACTAGTATGCTACTATTCAGCGAGGTCCATTTAGGTAAGTATGGGAAGACCTGGCAACTCGGCGTTTCCTGTCCAGTCGTATGAACCGAGCAAGCGTGTCGATAGTGAGCACGTCCAAGTTCGTACTTGCCCCATCTTTTAGCCAATACTTCATGTAATAGGCTGCATACTCAGACAGTGTACGCTCCTCTACAATCGCTGGGTTGGCGATTCCTCTTTGAGCGGCAAATTCATCCACGTCGTTACCAATAAGCTTGGCAACGCTAAGTCGACTTGGCAAAGCCCCACTCTTCTTTTTTTCCTGGTTCGTCCACTGGCAGACAGGCTTGAATAAGTGGCGTGACGGATCTTCTTTCCAATACATGTAGAATAGAACCTTCCAGTCCTTTGCAGGAGGGAGTGCCGATGTTTTCTCTTCGTCGTCCTGTTCTGTCGTCGTTGGCATTGGGTTATGTCCTTGTGTCGGCTGCAAGACAGATATAAGGAGGTCAATCTTGTCCCCCACTCCCTCACCGATTCTCCAACCATCTTCATTCTCTTTTCCAAGGCAGAGCTGGGACTGACTTGGGCTTCCGCTACCCCTACATTCCGCGTCTTGCCGGAGTAGGTGGTAGGGCATCCTGTGTGCGTGTCGCGATCCGGTGCTAGGCAATCAGCGAGCTGGTTGTCTTCGTCTGACGCGGTTTGATCGAGGAGATATCGGACGAGTGTCTCGGCGGACTCATTTTGAGTCTATCCAGCCCACCACTTCACCATTCGCAGTGACAACCGCCTCTCTGGTGCCG
This sequence comes from Phytophthora europaea, assembly GCA_030463285.1. Classification (NCBI taxonomy): domain Eukaryota; phylum Oomycota; class Peronosporomycetes; order Peronosporales; family Peronosporaceae; genus Phytophthora; species Phytophthora europaea. The sequence continues at coordinate 14,183 of JAHQIV010000208.1, read as the reverse complement.
CAAAGATAAATCTGTACTGGGCACCAGCTCTACGAAACGTGTGGGAGGTGAACCAAATGTCGCGCCATTCTTGTCTGATGTAGCCACGAATGCGCTGCCCATTTCTGTTGAGGTCACGGACAGCGAAGTTAAGCAGTGAGATAAATGCCTGCTCGGACATCGTTTTGTCCCACTCCACACGCGCATTTTTACATCCAGTTAAGGCAGAGTCGGTCTTGAGAACAGCCTTAGAGATCTTCGAGAGAGCTCTGAACAATAATCGCTGTTGCTCCAACTGTGGTCGGTCTTGTCTTGCACGTACGTGAGCCAGGCTGTTAAGTGGAATAGCGCATCAATCGGCCTTTCTGTTTCAACCAAATGATGAATGTTGTAGCAGCTCCCCTCAGCAACCTCCGTTTTTCTTCCTTCGAGCTTGTACGCACCAAACGGAATGGACACACTAGGATCCGCACTGCTGGGTCACGATAATCCTAAAGTCACATTTTTCCATTGTGGACTCAGCACTTCGTTGATCCGGCACATTCCGTAGAACGCGAAGGCCGAGACGGCGCAGAACCACAACCGACTCGCGTCGGTAAATCCGTTTGTGCAGTTGAAGTGGTTGTCGAGCACTCGAAGCATAGCGAGAGAGATGGGTGTTACTTGACGCTGCTTAAACTCAGCGTTTTTCCGCTGCTTGAGACCACGCATGAATTGACGAACGAATGAGTCATTGGCAGGGTTACCCGAACCGTATTTGGTACATTTGTCTTCTGTGACAACGATCCACTTGTCTGGGCCAGCATCATCTCGCCGTTCGTAGCTTCCGTAGCAATTTGCAACCGCCGCTCGTATTTTCTCCGCTGTTTGATGCGATACAGCGCTCGATGAGGACACACTCTCCATAAACGCAACTAGAAGAGATGGTAGCTCGTGGTGCCGAAATGAAGCTGGGTCTGGGTACTCGTTCTTGATACAAAAAGCGCAAAACTTCTTGAAATAGGATGCGTAAACATCGCTCGTTTCTTTCTTGATCACGTGCGTTGCTGTGGTAATTCCTCCTTGGAGAAGCTCTTCAAACGTTGGCTGGAGAGGAAGTGTCCCCTGGAACGTGGGAGGTGATGGAGTCATTGCCAGGGGGCTATCCTTATCGGGCCTTGGGGAGGATGCGTCTTGTCCAGTAAAACGATTCGTGAGGAGCAAAATTATGCGCTATACTCTCATCCAATCACTTTATATCTGTAAGTATTAGCAGTCTTGTCCTAGTATTTTAAGTCTTGTCCTAGTATTATAGGTCTTGTCCTAGTACTTTTAGTCGAGTCGACGTTATCAAAATCTATGTAGAATACCTACAGCGTTTTTCAGACCACGTTTTCTACTCACTATCACCATCACTATCTTAATCAAGTCCAAATACCTCGTGGAATTGGCGATCCTTTCCCTGCTGATTCTCCTTGGCTTTGGCTTTCATCTCATACGCCTTATCCTTCTCCGCAAAACGCGCATTGTAAGCGTCCTTGGACCCGTCGAGCGTCTTGCATTCCTTGTATTCTGCAAACTTGTCAAGCATTGTCTTGATCGCTGGAAGTTTCTCGTCGCGTGCAGCCTGACACTGTCTCTCCCATTTGCAAACTTTGACCTTGTACGTCGTTCGCAAGTACATCCGGTACTTTTCGATCCGAATTCGCTCTTTGGACACATGATTGGATCTGTAGCGGGGCTACACATTCGGTTCACCTCCACCTTAGTGCAACATGCACTCATGGATACATTCGGGTAGACCACATCACACTGTGGTCACCATTCATATTAGGAAGCAATACTATTGGTGGAAAGCAGCATCTTTCCACCAATAAGAGTCATGCATTAGGCCAGAGCCACTCGTTGGCAGAACCTCTCTTTATAGATATCCGTTTTAGGAGGCAACCACAGTTAACATTCAATTCACTTCTCATATTACCACAAAAGCCACTAATTGTACCTTTATGTTTAACTATACTTGTAGACACAAGTACTTAATCTAAGTTAAATACACCTACGCTTCCTCATACCCGTGCGCACACGTGTAAGCTAAAGTATTGGGCTTAAGTAAGCCCATTACACCTGGTAGCACTTTGTAGTCCGTCCCACGACCGACTAACTACACGTTCGTATGGAATACGAACGCGGGGCTGAGAACCTGCCTGTGGACACGAACATGTCCACTGGTAGCCCAATGCGCCTGTAACGCACGTTGCACGCGGAGACTGTCCCCACCTGGCGGACCCAAAGTGGGAGGCGCTCCAACGACTGGCGACGGTCATTGGAGAAGCGGCAGTAGCGACAATGCTGCGCACGCTGTCGCCTACAGAGCAACACGGGGTTGCTCTGGGTTTTATCATGAAAGAACAGCGCGAGACCGCTGCTCGCGCTACGGTGTCGACTCCGTCCACACCGCGCGTGGAGTCGTTGAAACTCCACGTGAACAGCCACGTTGGAAGAGAGGGTGAGCCTCTCCTCCGTTGGCTTGTCGAAGTCGACACTGCTATTTCGGCTCGACATATCGTCGACCCGTTGTCGAAGGTTGCATTCGCCATGTCGTGCCTTGGCGGGAGAGCAAGGAGTTGGGCGTATGGAGCTGACTCACTGATCCTACGTGCTTTAGCACGTACGAGGGGTTCAAGGACGAGCTCAAATAAGCGTTTGAGCCCCCGCAGAACGAGCTCCGATCGAGGGCTGAGTTCCTCGATCTGCAGCAGGGCAAGCATGACGTGCATGCTTACGCCCAAAGGGTGCGGTATTTGGTCTCGAACATCGTGGCCAATCCGATAGACGAGGCGACGAAGGTCGTCACGTTCATGAAGGGCCTTAAAGATGGGCCTGTAAAGACCTATCTCTTCCGAGAGTACCCAAGTACTCTCGAGGCTGCGATCACGCTCGCCATGCAAGAAGAGTTTAGCCTGCGACAGGCTAAACTGCATGTGAACGTCCCGCGGCCAATGCCGCGACCGATGGTGAAGCCGACGGGAGGTCCCTAACGAATGGGCCTCTCGAGTGCGACGGCTGCTGGATCTCAGCAGCGTCGTGGACCAACGAATGTCCGTTGTTTCCGGTGTGGAAACAATGGTCACTACGCCCGTGAATGCATAGCGCCTGTGCACGCGGCTAAGGGCCGACGTGACGATACCGGGTATCGCCACGGTCAATCAAAAAACTAAAACGACCAGCAGGCGCGGGGCGCCCTGCTGGTGATGCGGTCGAGCGTGTCGACATCGGACACGCTGTATTAAAGAATGCTGCCCCCAGTGAGAGTCACTCTCACTGCAAGAAGCAAGATGACAAGCCAAACCTTGTCATCCTGAAGGTTAGCTCGAAGAGAGAGATATCTCTTCGTGCTCTGGTAGATTGTGGTGCGTCGAATAACTTTGTTCGACTGCAGAGCCTAGCGAGGCTTGACTTCGAGGAAGTA
>JAHQIV010000208.1:0-10731 GCA_030463285.1 Phytophthora europaea | reverse complement strand
GAGTGTTGGGGGTGACCGCAACACTCAGCCGAGGGCTGTAGGCGACTACAGCTCTCGCTCAAGCTTTACGCCCTTCGGCGGAGGTGGCGGTGGAGGGCTTCGTACTATGTCACCATTTCCGGGACATCCTCCATCAGGACATTCAGCGGCTCCCACGTATCGTGACTCGGAGAGAATCCTCTCCAACGAATACGAAAATGAACCGGACCTTGGGTCCGGATCTGATGATCAACAATTTGCTGGACGATCCAGCGAGTTTCCCCCCGTGCATCTCGCAGTGGGGGCGGAGGCGGCGGGAAGACGCCCCGGGTCTGATCATTCTGACCCCTGGGATCGCTTGGAGGCTTTGGAGCGCCTCCAGGTGGTTGAGTTTGCTGCATTGAAGCAGGAGCTGAACCTGTTGAAGGATCAGCTCTCTCAGGTCTCGCAGACCGCTTCGAATGTGCAGGTCGACCTCGGGTCGATCCTAGCCTCCGTGAAGAAGCGTGTCGCCGCGCTCGGGCGGACGTCGGTGAGTCACCAGGAGTAGGTGACTCGCGTTGCGAGTAAGGCTTCAGCCGCCCAACGTAAAAGGTTGGGTGGAGACGCATGCTGGGCGGTATGTCTAGCGTGTACGCGTTGCCATCCTTCACCAACACGGTAAAGGGTCCGATGAAAGCGCGGGTCAAGCTTGCTTGCTCCGAAGTCAGAAACTCTGCATGTTAGGTTCTATGTAGCTAACAGAACTAATGAACCCACTTTGAATTCATTTGTGTTTCCCCTGCCATTGCTGTCTGCGTTCGACTTCTGTCGATGGACAGAAGCTGCAATAGCATCTTGCACAAACCGTATGACGGCTTGTCGGCGCTGGCCAAAGTCCATTGCCTTCGAGCTGAACGCTTTGTTCAGGTCGTTGTTCTTGTTCACAACAGGCCCGGCCTGTGTGTGGTGTTGGTTGTTGTTGAGAGTGTCTACGCCGGGCGTAGACACTGTATTCTCGTCGATTGGACTACGCGCGGTTCGTGCGCGTGTCGTCACAGCTGATACGTTGCTCGTATCAGCGTGTTCATTCGGTTTGGATGAAACCGGATACCCTCCCCCACTTGAGGAAGGAGCTACCGCACCGAGTACGCTCGGTACGCGTGGATGCCTCATGGCGTTCACGTAGAACGGTGTGTGTCCTGTCGAGACATGCACCGAGTTGTTGATGGCGAACTCCGCCATCGGCAAACAGTCGCCCCAGTGACGGAACGAGTGAGCGTAGCTCTTGAGTGCGTCAACCAGTACTCGGTTGACACGCTCGGTTTGCCCGTCGGTCTGCGGATGATCCGCAGTCGACATGGACAACTGTGTTCCAAGAAGTTCAAATACTTCTTGCCAGAAACGCGCTGTGAAGCGCGGATCACGGTCTGACACGATGTCGATCGGCATGCCATGGTGTCTGAACACCATGCCTACAGACAGACGCGCCGTCTGCTTGGCTGTCACCTCTGCTGGAACTGCTGCAAGATGCACCATCTTGCTGAAGCGGTCAACGAAGACCACAATGCCTGTCCTCGGCTTGTTGTCTGGCGGAAGACCAAAGACAAAGTCCATTGAAATGGACTGCCAACACTCCGACGGAGTCGGAATTAACTGAAGTGGAGCCTGCGAGAAGGGCGCAGGCTTCACGCGCTGGCATACCTCGCAAGCACGGACGTACTTGCGTACCCACTTGTACTGGTTACTCCAATAGAAGTCACGCGTGAGAAGTAAATACCACTTGTATTGGTGACTCCAATATAAATCACGCGTGAGAAGTAAACATGTATTCTCACGACCGGGATATCCCGACGTCGGGGCATCGTGATACTCGTAAGTGATCCTGAGCTTCAGCTCATGATCGTCCGGCACGACAATGCGATCGGCGTTGTCGTCGACTGCGCTGTAAAGCAGCAGACCATTGTGTACACGATAACGATGTACACGGGCTCGGAGGTGTTTCGCCAGCTTTTGACGAGACTTGTCAGAAGGGGCAGCGAAGTAGTCCAACAACTGCTTCGCATCCGAATCGTTTGCATATGCGACCCTCACATCGTCTAATAAAGACGATGACGGAGTAGTCGTCCTTACGACGCCAATTGCATTGGCGTCGGCCTTGTGCACCGCATAGTCAGGTCGACGCGAGAGCGCGTCGGCCACAACATTCAACCTTCCAGGTTTGTATTCAACCTGGAAGTTGTAGTCCGCAAAGAATGAAAGCCATCATGCCATTCTTTGTGAGATGTGCGGCGACTTGATCGCCGTACGCAATGATGCGTGGTCGGTGTAGACCACGAACGGTCTACTCCCAAGTAGATACACTCGAAACTTTGCGAGTGCATACTTCATGACAAGGAGTTCCTTGTCATGTACCGGGTAGTTGCGCTCAGCTGGCTTCAGCTGACGCGACTGATAGTAGACCACGCGATCACCTCCCTCGTGATCGTGTTGCACTAAAGCGTATCCGATTGCGAAATCGGACGCGTCACACACAACGTGGAACGGGCGATCTTGGTCGGCCGCCGCCAAGATCGGCGCTTCAGTCAAGCCCTGCTTGACTGCATCGAAGGCCTGCTGACAATCAGCAGTCCAATCCCATGCAGCTTCCTTCGTTAGGAGCTGCGACAGCGGGCGAATCTTGCCCGCGTAGTTGCTCACGTACTTGCATACGTACGTAGCGAGTCCAAGGAACTGCCTCAGTTCCTTGACGCTTGAAGGCGTAGGCCCTTCATTGATCACTCTGACCTTTCCCGGGTCAGGGCGTACACTGTTCTTCCCTACGAGACACCCAAGTATGGGTATCTTCATTGATCACTCTGACCTTTCCCGGGTCAGGGCGAACGCCGTTCTTCCCTACGAGACACCCAAGTACGGGTATCTCGCTAGCCCCGAAGATACACTTCTTCAGGTTCGCATAGAGCTTGTGCTTACGCATGAGCTCGAGCAACTTGCGGAGATGCTCCTTGTGCATCTCCACATCCGACTTTCCGTTCACAGCCCGGCTGTGAGTGAACACATCGTCGAAGTAGCTCGGTGCGAAGTCGCGCACCGAGCACAACAAGTGCGTGACGCACCTGTTGAAAGTCGCAGGGGCGTTCTTCAGACCATGCGGCATTACGAGCCACTCCCAGAGCATGCCGCTCGGGGTGCTTACCGCCGTGAGAGGTATATCACTCTCACGCATGAGGATCTGATAGAACTCGTCTCTCAGATCAAGAGCACTGAAGATAGTGCTCAAGGCCATCGAATCGATGATAACATCTTTTCGTGGTATCGGCGTCTGCGCCGGAACCGTCGCGTCGTTCAGCTTGTTATAAGCGTGAACGGTGCGCCACCCGCCCTGTGGCTTCTTGACACAGAACGTGGGCGCGCTGTGCGGGGACTTCGACTCCCGCACTTGCCCAGCCTTGCGACGACTTTCGAAGTAGTCGTCAATCACCTTGACTTGCTCTTGCGGCCGTGGCCACAGCCGCGTCACGCATTACTTCGTTCCCGGCACGAGATCAATCTCGTGCTGAACACCCTTGTCCTGCGGCAACTCCGCAGGGATATCGTCCGGGAGTACATCCTTGTACTCACGCAGGACCTCGTAGAAGGGACTCGACTTGAGTGAGTCCCAGCTCTACTCGTCGAAGCGTTCCTTCTTCGGCTTAGCGCTGAGGGCGTCGGCGCCCTCAGTGACGAGCTGCTTCAGCTCTTCCGCTTCACCCTTCACCCTCTCGGCGTCCGAGAGGATGCAAATCTGCTCGATGCGTCCATCGTGCAGGTCGCGGGCGAAGCGCTTTCAGCTCGTGACTCGAAGCGAGATCAACTCCGACGCTAACGTCAGAGGGTTCTCCAACCTCATCTTCTTATACTGGAGACCAGTATTCGTACGCGTCAAGACACTCAGGGTCTCGACGGTCGTGTCCAGCTTCTGTGTCTGCCCGACAGACACTGCTTGTAGTGTCTCGGTCCTTGACCGAGACTTGCGCAGCGTTGCTCGCTTGCGCCGTTCGCTTCTTGTGCGGAACCCGGTTCCGCGCGTTTTGTTTTGTCCAGGCCTGGCCATGGACATATCTTCCTTTTGATCGTCGGCGGGTTCAACCCGCGGACGCACGCAATCAAGCCCGGCTTGATCGCGTATCGCTTCTTCGTGCAGACCGGCTGCACGTGAGCACTCAATGCGTTCCTTGTAACTTGTGTGTCGACACTAATAGTCGACGCGACCGCGTCACTCTTGACGCTTCGAGAACCTCTCGAATCCGATCGAATCTCAGTCTTCTGATTCGACTCACATTTTCTCTCAACGACTCTCTCAGTCGTTGACGTCCGCGCGAGGTGACCGGAGACAACCGCGCGTCGCGCTGCCTCTGCTGGAGGGTCGCATGCACCGCGAGGTGCATGTGCTGCGCCGACAGGGCCATCGCTCACTGTCGCGCCGCTACTCCCGAAGTGCACGATCGTGCGCTTCGTCCAGTCGATCACCTGATCATGCCATACAAGCCACGGCATGCTCAGCACCATGTCGAACTTATCGTCTGTTAACTACGATAAGTTCGTTCACGAACTTCTTTTCCCGATACGAGAAGCGTACGCGTACGATAGCTTCTCGGTTCTAACAACGACACCTGTTTGAAGACGGCTGCGCAATAAAGTTTGCACGCAGAGTCTTAAGTTCTTCAGGTACACGAACACCCGTGTACCCGTTAATGTCTCGCTCAGACAGACGCACTGCCCCGGGACGCCAGTGCTCGCACGCAGTGCCAGATGGCACCGCGCAAGGAATTCCGACCTCGACTGCACCCCGGTGCTGCCGCTCAAGCTTGTGCCGCTTCGAGTATCTCTCATAGCGTTCTCGCGCCAGGCGGATTCGCTCGCGATAGCCAGTGGGGTTGCTGTTGAAGTTGTCGACAAAAGCACCCCAGCTTTGACAACGTGCCTGCCATTCGGGCACTTTGCTTTTACGGGAAGTCTTCTTATTCCCGTACCACCGGAGCTCGTGGAAGAGCCCGATGTAGTATTCGCGCCTTTGATTCGTGACCGGATCACAGTCGAGTTCCTTAGCGACATCGTCATCATTGATGCCGCTACAGTAATACAGCGCGTACCGACTCGGTGGCGACGTAGAGCCGTAGCGAGATTGGATCTCGCTCGGAGACGGTATCCACGGGTCGCGCACCAGTCTGGTGCGACGCCACATCATCAGACGGAGTGGATTCATCTCCACCCCGCGGACTAGACAGCGCTCCAGCATCAGCGAGCGGTATCTCGCTGTCGCTACGCGAGCGCTTTGAGCTCGAAGCATCCGAGTCGTCCTCGCGGGGACGAAGCGATCCCACGCTAGATTCCTTGCGTTTTGGCAGACAAGGCTTCCTTGTCTCCCTCAGTTTCTTCCATCTCGACATCACTTCCATAGTTGAGAGGAAAATCGTCCCTATCATAAGCATGAACGCCGGAGTCGTTCATGATGGCGGTGACTCTGCCAGAGTCATCGCGAAGTGGATGAGTACCCTTCCACTTCTTCCTGTACTCCTCAATAGACATCGTTCTCTTAGGAGGATTTGTTGTCGTCACTGTTGAGGTGACGACAGTTGTTGAAGCCGCAGAGGCAAAGAGGTAGCGGTCGTCGCTGTGGAAGCGACGACAGCGTTTGCCGCTGCAGGTGCAGCAGGCGCGTCGGTCGTAGGCGTCGTTGGCGTGCTCATTTCAAAATGTGCACGAGTTCTCTCCGAAGTAATTCCTGGATTGATGTGTCGAGACCGGCACATCAAGTCCTAACGGGGGGGTGGTGTGGCGGGGCTACACATTCGGTTCACCTCCACCTTAGTGCAACATGCACTCATGGATACATTCGGGTAGACCACATCACACTGTGGTCACCATTCATATTAGGAAGCAATACTATTGGTGGAAAGCAGCATCTTTCCACCAATAAGAGTCATGCATTAGGCCAGAGCCACTCGTTGGCAGAACCTCTCTTTATAGATATCCGTTTTAGGAGGCAGCCACAGTTAGCATTCAATTCAGTTCTCATTTTACCACAAAAGCCACTAATTGTACCTTTATGTTTAACTATACTTGTAGACACAAGTATACTTAATCTAAGTTAAATACACCTACGCTTCCTCATACCCGTGCGCACACGTGTAAGCTAAAGTATTGGGCTTAAGTAAGCCCATTACAGGATCTGTTTCCAGCATGCGCTCCATATAAACGCGGTTCACCTTAAAACTCTCTCCAGAATTGCGCTCTTCTTGGGTTCTTGTTGCCAATCTGCTGGAAGCTGGTGGCTCCTGTCTGTATGTAGTTGCAGAAACAGCATATTAATCCATATTTTGGAAAACATTTCCCATTTGTCCACCTTCAAACAAAGCGTTAGGTATAATGGTTGCAGCATTTATCATAACTAATCACGTACCTTGGCAAGAACAGACTCGAATACGTCGGGATGGCGGCTCAGAAGCTCAAAAGCGTGGTCGTTTCGCCAGTCGTATTTCTCATCTTCTTTTTTCGGAGTTAAGCCTTTTGGCTTTGGCTTCGGAAGAACTGGGGCGTCCTCAAGCTCATGGAGCTGACCGCGAAGATCTAGCCGGATACACTTTTTAGATCGTTGCAGACAAATATTTCTTACGGTACCTTGTAGCTCCTGGAAAAACTTTGCTGCACGCTTGTTGCGCCGGGAGCCAACGCGCTTAAGGCGGTTCGTCTCCCACGACTTTTTGCGGATATCACTGCGCGACTCACGCACTTTAATGCCACTGCACTTCTTCACGTGCTTGGAGAAGTTACTGCGGGATATCATTTCGTGGCACTTCTCGCATTCCTCCTTCGTCGCGTTCCCGTGCGGGGCCCTGGCCATGCTTCAATGTCTTGACACATTACTAGCTGATATCTTTTTTGTGCTTTGGTCTACTCTGATTGGCTGAAATATTTTTGCATGAGTTTGTTTTGGGGTTGCGCTGGTGAAAGAAGTCAGCATCGTTTCCTCAGAAATAAGGCCGTTCCATTTAGGCGAGACAGTGAAGCTAGAGCTTACCGTGCCGTCGCATGTGTTATAACCGAGTGCTAGGAACAAAATGCAAAAGGTATATAATCTGGACCTTGTTAGAGTCACCAACGAGAATAAGCCGTGCAGTTGCCCGGAACAGCTCTGGATTTAAGAAGTTTTTCTGCGTCTTACTTTGAAGTACATTGTATTCAACAACGACAGTCGTGACGATGATGAAAGCTATCTGGAGTGTGTCCATCAGTATGCATCACCCTTTGATTGGTCGTTTATAGCATACCGTATAACTGTCTATTACATAGTGAACCTAAGTCAAGTTTTCAGAGAATACGGTCCTTAGAGCATCTCCAGCGGTAAGCTTTTTATCGTAAAAGTAACACCGTTGAGACTTGAGAGAGATTTAATGCTCCCACCGGTGATCGCGGGTTTTAACTTCACCAGGGTCTATACTTTGACTCTTCGGTCTTAAAATAAGCTCGAATTCTTACCTTTCTGATTTTTTTTTCACTATGGGGATCGGAGCTCGATAATCGAACGTGCTCATGACGAAAATCCGTGGTCAAGAATTTAGTTAAGCTTAAGTCGGCGAATACATCCTCCCGGTGGGGATCTGTCCTCTCAACACCGACTTATTTTAAACTTTCGTGTTCTTAAGGGGCTCGATAGGACCGAAAAATAAGTCCTGCCGCTGGGGATGCCCTTACTCTACATGGTACATGAAGCAAACAAGGTTGGTTCATCACTGAGCTCTATCTACATGTATTATAGATGTTTAGAACCTTATGCCTGATCTTCTACATGTATCACTCGTTATTACGTGCATAAGGCAAAGATTTCATGCCAACATCATGAGTGCTTCGCAAGTCAGCACCAATTGGTCGAAACGCCTCGCGCAGCGCGAAGCTGTGAGCGACAATGCGAGTCGAGGGTGAGGTGCTGCCATATTAGCGCTCGAAGTGCCGGCAGATCGTGTGGCATTGTGCACAGCGAGTCGTTGCCCAGTGCACAATGCGTTGGTCAGGAAGACGAGGCGGTCAGTTGTCCCGAAAGTTCAAAGAAGTCATTGACGGGCTTCATTTTGCGAGGATCCGACGGTTCCCTTGATTGCTCGCGGTCCAGCTGCGTTGCTCTGGTAGCCGTGGTTGAAGTGGCCGACGGTACAGTGTACAGATTCCACTGAGAAACTGAAATGCACATATAGCTTATATCCTTCTAAAGTCGGTACAATCTACAAAACGCGTTCAACAGGAGCATCCCCATGTCGTCCACACACGAGGTCTGCACGAGGTCGGTAGTACAGCTTCCCTGCAATAAATTATATTCTGCAAATATAAAGTATCCTGTGACAACTTAGAAGGTCCACCCCTTTCAGTTTCTCAGTGGAATCTGTACATGCACTGTACCGGTATCTTGTCCACCAAGTTGCCGCGGTTGCTGTCGGCCACTAAGTTGCCAAACTTGCCGTGCTGAAGAGGTGGCCTAGCAAACACGCAGTCTGTGTGGTCACAACACCATGGTGCAGGTTGAGGTGGGATCGTCTGGCAAAAGATAGGCCGCGAGGTAGGGGCATTTCCATTGTCGAGAACGGTCTTCAAGCGAGCTTGGGTTGCAGGTCATAGAGCACACTTTATCACTGCAAGTTGCTGTGTTCTATTGACTCGGAAGTATCGAGCCCATTTAGAAAGTTATGCTCGAGCATGTGATGCGCGGGGCGATTCTGGCCATCGAGTGAGCGAGGCTGGCGTGCTGTTAAATGAACTACATGTATTATTTTAAAATGCATGAAACGCTGGTGGTGGTGCAGTGCTAAGAACGCACGTGGCTGCTTCTTGTGCGGCGCGAGCATTGAGGAGGTTTCGTCACGAGCTCATCTTGATCTGGCTTTAGCTGTGCACACCGCAGGACACTCTCAGCGTTCATCGTCGCCCAGGTGGCGGCGTTAGCCCGAACGCTTGCTTACAAAATGTGCACCGCAGCCAACTGGCTGGAGCAACGTGCGGGTCCCGACGGACGTGAGGTTGTAAGCTATCGCAATTTGCAAACCCGAGACTTCAGCTTCAACGCGGCGTGAGCCGAGCGTGAAAAGGGTCTGACGAAAAGGGGCCGCCGACCCATGATCATGCTGCTGCCCAGCCCAAAGGTGGTGATCGAGGCCGGCTGGCAAGGCCATCGGATGCCGTTTTACTTGGCTTGGCTGCTCTTGCTAGGCGTTGGAGGTACAGCCGCCTCTACAGCAAGGCAGGTTGAATACCTAGCGCCGTGATGTGCGTCGTGCAGCCGCAGGTCGAATCATCGCGGGCAGAAAGAAGCACAAAGCACTGCTGGCGCGCTGTGCAGGTTGAACCCCGCGCGCGGGCGGGATTGTGAACGCCAAATCACGAAAACGAGCTACATGTACAGTTGTTGCGGGCAGATTCACGGGAGACCGACCGACAGTACTTGGACTGTAAGCGCTGCAGTGGCTGGAATGGTTTCGGCGGATCGCGCTGTGTTAGCAGCGAAATCCTATGCCGCCGGGAGCGACAGCGCTTTACATGTAGAGTAGAGCAGCAGCCTTCATTCGAGCCGCCGAGATCCAAGGTCCGTTTCAGCACTCATGTCCCTGCAAAATCCAAAGCTGCCTTGTCTGAAGTGGGCACCGCAGCGAGGCGCGGTCCGTGCCTCAACTGTCGATTTGGCTCGTTTGCCGTCTGCAACGCACTGCAATGCGTTGCACTGCACTGCGCTGCAAATTGCCATCGCGCGTGGACGTGGGTGCGGATATCTTGGCCTACCATAATAAAGTAAGTCCGGGGAATTTGTGATCATTCTGCTTCGAGAATTCACTATATCGGCCATACTGGCGCCAGTAATCGATGAATAAGCCCCTCCCCGATATGGTATTATACATGTATAAATAAATGCTGGGCCAGTAACGGCCGCTAGTAGCGAAATTCTGGTTGGAAACCGCTCCCCCCTGCTACATGTGCCGTAGCGAGCCTGGCAATCAACTCAGAAATCGAGCCAAACAAGCTGGGCAGGACATGTGCTGGTGGCAGTCTCGCGGTGGGCGAATCTTGAGTGCGCACCATGCCCATGCTCAAGGCCGCCTTTCACGAGATTGGGGCTGGGTGGCCAATCGCTTGCACTCGACGTCGGAACGAGAGCAGCAGAAACAAGCAGCCCGAAACACACCCAGCACTTGCAGCTGCTTTCGCGGCTCGCCATGCGGCGAAATGGTCTCGAAGCGATCGCGATATCCCCGCCGCGACGCCAAATATTCAGCGCACGGTTTCTCCCGGCAAATTTAGCGCCGACCGCAACAAGTCTAGCATTGCGCTCTGCTACCGGTAGCAATCCTAGCAAGCGTCCGGCCAGCATGACAGCGGCGACGTCAGTCCGCGGTGGTTGTCGCAGTGGGGCCTTCTTGTTCGGCCGTTTTGCGGCGCCTGCTCTTGTGAGCCCGAGCCACGTCTCTGAAATCCGCTAAGCTCCCGCGCCGCTCCAGTCGTCTCGTTTGCCTGCCAGCTGGCCAGCCACACTGCTCGCCGAGTCAAGCGAGCAAGCATGGAGAGCTCACTTTGCATTTTGCCTCGCCTCCCGATCCTTCCTCCGTACATTGCACCAAAAATGACCCAAGTGGAGATCCGCAGCGCCAGCCCGATCGGCAGCCCTGTGAGCCCGAGCGCCATGGAGTCGCCCTGGACCAAGGACGCCACGTACATCATCGAGGCCACGCGCAAGGCGCACGCCTGCTGCAAGTC
>JAHQIV010000207.1:0-28259 GCA_030463285.1 Phytophthora europaea | reverse complement strand
TGCAGCTGCTGCTGGGTAGAGCGTTCGACGCGAGCGCGGTAGAACGAGTCAACGCGTTCCTGCAGTGGACGCTGCGTGTCGTGGCCCAGCGGCTGCAGCGTGGGGAGATCGGCCGCCTGTCGTGCGTGACCAGGATCCTGGACGCCCACCGCCGGTTCTACCTCTTCCACGGCACCAGCAACGACGGCCAGGAGGACCGCGTAGAACAGGTAGAACAGGGTAGATTCACCACCCTCGAGAGCTCCGAGTACACGTCGCGCTACTTCCTGCGCAATCTCGAGCACTGGGGAGCAGTCGGCGGCTTCTCGACGCTGCTGGAGGTGCTGCGGTCGAGCGCTTCGTCGTTCGAGGCGCTGCAATGCGTTCTACGCACGCTCTACGACGTCAAGGACCATCTGAGGGCCGAGTTCCTGCTGCGGTACCTGCCAGAGCTGATCGACGCCGTGTGCGCGCTGCTGGTCACGAGTCTGCAGTCCAGCGACTTCTACGCGTTGTCGAGAGATTCGCTGCTGGAGGTGGTGCAGGTGCTGGAGCTCATTCTGGTCAAGGCTCAACACGACGCAGCAGACGCAGAGCGTCACGTGTGCGAGCGGAGACTCACGCTGCTTCGACTCGAGATTTCGCGGCGGTTCTTCCAGAGCAACTCGCTGGAGAAGCGCATCTACGGACTCACGGACATCGTCGTGACCGTCACGCGGCTGTACAACGAGCAGATCCAGGAGCAGGCAGAGCCCACAGCCTCGTCACTCTACGCGAAGCTCAAATTTCTGGTCGACTGGATGCACGACAAGCGGCTGATGCACGAGCTGCTGGGGGACAAGATGCACGTGGAGCTGGTCAAGCGCTCGACGTCGCTCTTCCAGTTCGCGTCCGAGGTCGAACGCCTCCCGACCGAGTGGATCGACTTGGTCTGGAGTTGCTACCACGCAGACGCGGACTCGGACAGCGACCAGGACGAAGCCCCTCGACCGGTTCAGCGCCGTCACGAGGCCTTTCGAGCGACAATTCACGACTTGCTGCTGGAGATGGCCACGTTCATGGAGCTCCCGTCGCTCCGCCACCTGGTGCACCGCATCGAAGCGGTCAAGGCGAAGCTCGACTTGAACCAACTCGGTCTTCTCGCTGCGATCGCAGGTCGGAAGCTTCTGGCGGACGTACCCGAGGGTTTTCCTGAAGACGAAGCGGCTAGCCGAAGGTCACTCCGACAGAGGATTCTGATCCACCTTTGGACGCTTGTGCTCCCGTCTGTCAAGTCGGAGGACGTTCGTGACGAAGTTTTGTTGCGAGTGCACGAGATGCTCCGACTGGAGGTGGTCGGCGACGACAATGAAGCGCTTGCGGTCAAGGATCGGTCCATGGTGGACGAATTCCTTGGTTTGTGCTTGGAAAACATTCGTCGGCGGCAGAAGCTGGCGATATCTCTCAAGTTGTTTACTCAGCTGGCCTCCTTGGTTGTCGAGGTGGACATTACCGTGTCAACTCCCGGCCAGCACAACAAGGCGTACGTCCAGGTGTTGCTTGACGAGATTGTCGAGTATAAGCAGGGTGTTCGACTCGCACTACAAACCTCAAAGTGGCTCGAGATGGAAGAAGAAGAGCGCGCAAAGCTGCCTGCACTGACGGACCACGTGAATGAGATCAAGATCCGTCTGCTTGCACTCCGAGGGGCGTGGATTCTGGACGAGTACAGCGAGTCTACATACTCCTCGTTCTCAGAAGCGCAACTGGATAACGTGTGGGAGCTGATGGTCGTGGATGCGTTCTTGCTGGACGAAGGAGCGCTCTGCTTTCAGTGGATTGAACTCTGTATGAATACGCTTCTGCAGACTAAGCCTAGCAACCAGGAAAATGAGAACGCGTGCCCCGCTCGAGCTCTCATGCCATTAGGTATAGCTGAATATCTCCTCACGACCAAGTTCCCCACTCTACCTGGAGACTGCATCACGCTTTCGACGTTGTGCTGCTTTCACAGTATCTTCCGTCGCATCAACCTATTGAAAGGCGGTCTCGAGATTTTTACCACGACTGCAGCAGTAGGCGAGTCGTCTCTGATACCGTCACCAACTGAAAGACCAAGCAGCGGTAGCAGCTCGGAAGGCGACAAGGACGAGTCGGTTGAACTCATGACTGGCCAACCGCTAGTAGGACTGGACGAGCTGTGGCAACTCGCTGTTCGAGCGACGGACTCCGCAGTTGCAGAGGAGACTATCACACTACTTGCGAGTTTTCACTTGGCTTTTTCTCCCAGCGCTCGGAATTCGGAGCTTCCGTTCCAGTGCAAAATGCGATTTCTTGAAAAGTGCATGGAGTTTATCGCGACAGCCAAAGTGGATGCGGAAATGGTTCGAACACACATGCTGCCATCTCCTGCCTCCGACCAACTGGATGCTGCTGATGCGAGATACGCCAGCAAACTTGCCGCGGACGTAGCAGTCGTCAACCGTTGTGTAGATTTGTTGCGCTACTTCTTGGAGGCCTGTCAGGTAGGAGATGACTCGGCAGCCAAAGAAGACGAAGGAATCATGTGCCAAAAGTTGGAGAGCGAAGCGATCTCCGGTACAGCGGATTCGAGTGGCGGTAGCGATGAGAATCGCAAAAAAGCATTTCGGATCGAGCATTTGGAAGAGCGGCTTCCTTACCTGGAGATTTATCCTTCTCCGATGAAGGACCCGCAGTCTGAGCCGGCGATCGGCACCAAAACTGGATTTCGTTCTGGCCGTCGACCGAGTTGGACGTTCCGTCAGCAGCACGCACTGCTAGACGTTATTGTTGATGCGAACGAAGACGCAGAGGTGGAGGACAGCGATCCTCCGGTATTTCGAAAGGAGGAAGGAGGCCAGCCTTTTGATAACTCGCCCTTGAAAGTTGATCTCAGAGCCGAACTTATGATGGCAGGAAGTCCCATCAAGACTAGCATGCGGTCTCCATGTGTACGAGCGAATTTGCGGTGGCCTCAAGCTCCTTCCCCGCAGCGTGGACCGGATTTAAGACCTGAAGATATCGACCAAGCACTCACGGACTTCACGTCTGGAGGATTGAAAGACGAACGGAACGACTCGGAGAAGCAGAAGACCAGGTACGGGATTATGAGCCAAATTCTCGCGAATCAAGGCTCGCATTTCGACGTTCTACTCGAGCTCGTGGATTGGGATGAAGCGACGTCACAAAGAACTTGGGATCTGCTGTGCCGCCTACCGACAAACAACGAGCTGCTCCGCAAGATGATTCGTTTGCGTAGCGAGGAGAAAGACCAAGAGCCTGGAGGACAAGTAGAATGGTCGGATTTACTGGATGGATCGAACATTCACCGACTGCTGTACGCGCTTCGGTTGGTGGAAGCGCTGCTGATACCGATCGAGAGCGAAGCAAAAGGCAACCAAGAACTGAATTCGGGGCGTCGACAGTGGAGGGAGCGCTTTGTTCGCTTGGGCGGAGCCAGACATCTATACGAAACGCTTCTGAAGTGGCCCGTGCAAGCTTGTCCAGATGATGGAGAGTCGATTTCGTCCCAATATGCACAGAACATTCGAGCGACATGCCTTGCGGCGGTGATGCGAGTGCTGAACTACGTCTTCCACTGGAGTCGCCTGAGCTCTTCAGAGAAGATGCAGAGTGATACCGTGTCGCCGTTTGACCTCCGATTACAGACCTCGACACTGCCTGAGTTTATCGAGTCGATTGAATTGCCGTCGATGCTGCAATCGGCTGTACAGTTGACGGAGACATTCTGTTCGCGCAAGTCCCAGTCGTCATTTTCTGAAGAAGTGGCGGAGGCTGTTTACTGTGGCGTACAAATGTGCTGCTCACTGATACGCTTTGCGCCGCATCTAACGATCACGGTATTTGAACCAGAATCGGACAATGGCGTGACCGATGATCCTCGATCTCAAATTACAATGTCGAAGTGGTTGAAGGCGCTGCTAGTCGACTGTCCGTCGAAATCTACACGCACCCAAGTGTTTGGAGCTCTATCGGAGATGGCAATGGCCTTCGGTACTATGGATGTTGGCAGCCCAGCTCGAGCACTCTATGAGCCCCTCGTAGTCTCGGCATGTTTTCTAGTTTCAGAGAATTCCGTCACTGGAGTTTCTGCCTTCGTAGACGTGGAAGAGCTATTTGCCTTTTGCAGAGTGCTTCTGGGATGTAGTGCACGATCAACGAGGACTTCAGAAGATGCGAGTGAGACCATGACGAACAGTCTGATAAGGAGGTGTATTCCTACTCGACTGGTGAGGAACCTGAGCCGGATCGTCTCTCAGCGGCAAGCGTCTGCGACTACGCGAAGTATCCAAACCCCTCGGAATCCAGAGGAAGGCGTTCTAGGCGGCCACATAACGCTTTTGATATCGCTTGCTGGCATTTCGGAGAAGATTCGTAGTGTCATTCTTCGTTGTGATCCAACGTGTCCATCGGACCAAGATTCCGGGCTGAAGGTGATTCAATTCGTTCACAATGATTTGCTTTTCGGTAGTGTGATAAGCGAGCTTGACGCTCCTGTCCCACCGATTTGTAAGACCAGCATCACGCGCGAGCTAGCCCAGAGACTTCTGTTGAACTTGGCATTCCCTCAGGCATCCGTTGGTAGTGATTTAAGCGATTTGAACGGCGATATGCTGACCCTTTTGTCTTATCTTCACGACCACCAAGCCAGTGTACTGGAGACGGTGAATCTAGCGGGTCGACAATGGAATTATGCGCCGGCGGACTCGTTCCTCGATGCCGAGAAGAGCACCCATCACGCTGGATTGGTAAACCCCGGGTGCATCTGCTACATGAACTCGCTGGTTCAACAGCTTTTCATGCTGCCAAGCTTCTGTCAAGGTCTGCTCGCGTTGGACTGCTCGCAAGTTAAAGCTGATAAGTCGTCTTCCTCGTGGCGGGAGGAGGTTGAGCAACTCCAGAAGTTGTTTGTGTCGCTAGCTTACACAAACTACCGCTCGTCTGACCCCACTGCGTTTGCGCTTTCTCACAAAGACATGGACGGCAACTCGACAGACGTGCATGTCCAAATGGACGCTGACGAGTTTTTCAGCCTGTTGCTGGACCGGTTGGAAATGTTCATCAGACCAAAACCTGTCACGAAGTCGTCAGATACTGGAGACAAGGACTTTATGGCTCGCTGCTTCGGAGGCGTTCTAGTCAACCAAGTTCTTACGCAACAGGGTAATTTATCCGAACGGGAAGAAAAGTTCTTTGCGTTGAGTTTGGAGGTCTCCAAGAAACGACACTTGACCGAATCGCTGGAGCTTTACGTGCTAGGAGAAACCCTGGAGGGGGAGAACGCGTACTTCTGCGAGCGCGTGCAGCGGAAAGTGTCGGCCACAAAGCGTGTCTGTATCAAGACACTACCGCAAACGTTGGTTTGTCACCTCAAACGGTTTGAGTTCGATTATGACACGATGGAGAAAGTCAAGATCAACGACTACCTTGAGTTTCCCACTGAACTTGACATGTTTCCATACACGAGCGAAGCGCTCGCAGCAACCGACGGTGCTAGTGCAAATGATGAAGGTGGCAAAGCGATAATGTATGATCTTGTGGGCGTGGTGGTGCACTCTGGCACATCCGACACGGGCCACTACTACTCGTTTGTTAAGGACCGACATGATACCGACAACCAACGATGGCTGGAGTTTAACGACGAAGTAGTTCGCGAGTTCGACGTGGTGACGATGGGCGACGAATGCTTTGGTGGGGAGGAAGTGGCGCAGAAATGGGATGCCCTTCAAGGCACGTACTCGCCAATCGTTCAGATGAAACGGAGAAGCGCTTACATGCTCATTTACGAGAGGCGAGCAGCAGAAGACGAGTCTTCCCCAGAGTCTGAAGACGTACGAGATCTGACACTTTCAAGGCAAGTGCAGACACTCGCAGCTGAGATCATACAGGAAAACGCGCGGTACGAGGCTGTTGTGAACGCCTTCGATCCGATCTATGACCGATTCATTCATGACCTGGTGGAGAGCGCGACGAGGATGTCAGGGCAGTGCGACCCTCGAGTCGTTCGACAAGCCTGTCAACTAGGATGTCAATTCCTCTTCGGTGTCAGCTCACTACGTTGCCGAGCATCCGCCTCAGCTGAACCTTCACCAGTGGCGTCGACTACGATAGTATCAGCGATGACCTCAAGTCACTACAAGATCAGCGCCCGCGTTGCTTTATGGTTGTCAAACTTTGACAAGAGTCCGGACGTTGGTGCTGAGGATGAACGGAGACAATTCAGCAAATGGATCCTCGCGAAAATGGTCGCCTCTCCTACCACGTTGTCGACGAAAGCAGCAGCGCAGCACGCAGAAAGTCAACGTACGTGGCTCTTCGACGTTCTGTTCCTCAGTCCTGAAAGCCCCGAGCTGGCCGAGAGCTGCTTTCTGGTGCTCTCAGCTGCTGTCAATGTCCTTGCACGAGAAGCTGCAGAACATCGTGAGGATGCAGAGAAGTCTCTTGTGGCGTTTTTCCACGAGTCACTCAACCTGTTTTACTCGCGAGAACCTCATCTAGACGTGACTGACCCCGCCTCTGGCTGTGTTTTGACGCTATCGATGGAGATGCGGGTGGCGGCGATGAAGCAGTTGGGCGCGTTCCTCGAGAAGTGCATGAGTACGTCGCTTGGAAACTCCAGACAGGGGACGAAGGCGGCAGAAGCGCGTGCGATTCACGTTTTGTTCCTGGAAAAGCTGCAATTCGTCAACCACTTCTTGCTGTCACTGCAATTGCCATGTGAAGCCTCAGACGTCACCACAACTCCTGCGAGTCCGGCGCCTTCGAGAGGTATCGCACCGCTGGCGATTGAGACACGGTCCTCTTCTCCCCTGCGTGAGCACGACCTTCGACTTGGCACGTTCCAGTTGGAGATTAAACTGCTGAGGCGTATGCTGAAGTCCCACGACAAGCCAGTGCCTCTACCTGCTGACACTACGCTAGTGTTTAACCACACTGCGCTGAAGAACGTGGTCTTGTTTGACTTGGAAGGAATTGTTCTGCCCATATTGACGCGCATCATCTTTGAGAGCGAGGCTGCTTCGCCGAAATGTGATCGGCTTGTGACATTGTTGATCGGAGTGTTGGAAGAGATGAAAGACACTCACGCCGAGAATGTGTTATCAGTATTCGGAGAGCTGTTAGACGCTGAAGAGGAGCGGGTACGGACTCCCGAAGAGTTTTCAGGGCCCATGTGGACTATGCATCGGCACGTTTTCTCGCCATCCCGCGGTATCTTGGAGAGCGTGGCGTACTACCGGGATCATGGATCGCACGAGTACACGCTTCTAGTGCTCGAGTTTGTGCTTCGTCGTGCTAGTAGGTCACCAATTCTTCAGCAGCTCTTCAAGAATGACCCAAAGTTCCACGACAGCGCGACGTGGATCCCTCAGTGGTTAGTAGACCACCTCGACTCCAATGGTGCGATCCGAGCTCAAATGCGAGAAGATGCTAGTGCAGAAGACAACGAGGTTGTAAGCGAGAAGACTCCGAGTGTTCAAGAAGTTAAGAAGCTGTTTGATGACGTGGAGAAGGCGTTTGGGGTGACTGTGTCTGCCTATTGTGAGGATATCGCTCGCGACACTGAGGGTGACGGGGGACCATTGCTCGTCTCTGCTCCGTCCTCACCACCAGCTATAACCACCGAAGACGTGCTGTTGGAAGCGCTCGACCTGGTTGAGGAGAACCAGCACGACCCGAGTAAAGATTATCACCCCACAAAGCACGGAAGTCGTTGGCTGGGGAAGATTTCGGCCGACATCGGACCGGAGCATGAAGGCGCTGAAGCGGAGGCTCACTCGACTCCAACGCCAAACTGGACGTTGCAAAGGTCCCGCGAGGAGTTGTCGATGCTTCTTCGGATAGACCTAGACACCACGCACAACAGTGCCCGAGAGGCTTAGAAGAAGAGCCTACTACGATATTCATAACAAGTTTTCTTTGATTCTGCAGCACTAGCTCCTGTTGGTACTTCCATCACTTTGAGTGCTTCGAGCACTTCCAACTCCCCCATTTTGTGGGCGCTTTCGCACTTGATTCGATCGACAAGAAGATTTCAGCTTCGAAACCTTTGAGGCTGAAGCCGAACTAGTACTACGGCCTTTATGCCGTGCGGTCTTCGCCGACGAGCAGCGCGTTGGTCTAGTACCGACCGAAAGCTTCGTGCCTCCTAGAAGATCACTTCCGCATGTGGCAGAACGACGCAAGGGTTGCTGGTATTGCAGTTGTGAAATCATGTTTCTCGACGTCTCGACGTCATCCACACAAGCCGAAAAATACAACAGGCGACTTCGAGGTGACATTGCTGCGAACTCGCTGTTACTCCAGACTCCACCACCATCGTTGCATTCGAGGTCATCACTCCCGAGACTTGAGACGGAGTGACATGTAGACACCGAAGGTGAACGCGGTGTTTCGGTTGCGACTCCAGATGTGGTAGCTGCAGCAAACTCGTCAACAACCCACGGACCAACGGGTGACAGCGAGACAGATTCCGGCCAGTCCTTATCGCCTTCAGCGTCAACCAAGTAGAGAAAACTATCGTCGTAGTCGCTTGAATAATCGTCGCCATTTTGCCCACGCACTTTTTCACGCATGAGCCCAGAGGTTTGCCTCGATCGAGGCTGGCGTGGATTCAAGGGTTGTTTACCTCCTGGGTGACAACCAGAGCTGGAGTTGGGCCTGGATCTCGGGATCGCACTGCGCAAGGAACCAAAATCAAGCGAGGACACCTGGTCGTCAGCATTGATATTGCCACTGGATCTGCAACCGCCTCGAGCCGTGACTGCAGGCGCTTCGTAAATGATAGCAGGCACAACCATTTGGATCGTGCTTTCTGCAACAATCTTGTTAAGATAACTGCTCGAAAGCGGGCGCTGCAGGAGCACTCCACTGTTTGTCACCGAACTTGGTCCAATGCTCGCAGCTACAGGAACAGTTGGGGCCACTCGTTCCATCTTCTCGATGGGATTTTTCAAGTGTTTGCGGTGGTGTTTTTGAGTTTGGTCAGCATCAGAAGCAAGGTGTTGACTTCTCATGGGCTGCCGTTGTTGTCGTTGGTTTTGCTTTTGTTGCTGTTGTTGTTGCTGCTGGAAAACTTGATGGCGTAAGTCGCGGATGATCTGCTCAAGCTCCTCGTCCGTTCGCTGTCGCGGCGGTGAATACGGCTCACTCAGCCTATTTATCTTGGCTGCGACGTTAGATCGAAAGTGAGCCATTTGGTTGTTGTGAGCTGTGTCAGCACTGTTGTTGTCGGACAGCAAATGCTCGCTATTGCTGCTGCGAGATTCATCGGCTCCGGTGCCACTTGTCGAGCCGTAGACGCTCTTTCCAGCACACATAATTAGCGGGGGTTTGATCGCCTCTGGCTCGTCCGCTATTCCTTCCGGGCGGTCAGCAGCTTCTGTTCCAGTAAATGATGGGCCTTCCGACTCGAGGCTAGATCGTGAAGGCCGCGTGTTGCTTCCAGCAACTTTTCTTGTCGGTCGTCTATCAGGTGGCTTCTTAGCGTGCACAGCTCTGCGTGCTTGACCTTGGTTTTGTGGCACAGTTAACGGCGCTGATGGTTCTTGATAGTAGTAGTAGCTGGCATTTTCATCCCGTGAAGCTAAAGTGTACGCTGAGGCTCCAACGCCACAGCTGCCGTTTCCGGTACTTCCCCACCGCATGAGCAAGATGCAGAGCCGATATCTTGCCTCGTGGAAACCCTTCTGCTTCCGTGTTAGGAGTGTTAGCTTGGACTGCTGTAAACCTGTTATATAAATACCTAGTACGCGTGGATGCCCAAAACGGGACAAGCATGATCTTGCAGTCTTCTCCAAGCCGTGAGATCAATCAAAGTAGAAGTGTGGGAAGTCTGGTTCGGGATAGAATGTGAACGGTTCAAGCAGGAGCCCAAGATCTTCATCACCGAAGAGACCGGGGTGGTGCGGTGGCCGTAGCGACCACGGGTCGTCTCCAAGCGGTAAAAATGGCGGTGGCATTGGCGGGTGCAGTGGAGGTGCTAACAGCCTTCCACCGCCACGCCAACGCCAGAGAGTCTGCCGACGCATGTATTCTTGGAGACGACGATCACGTTCGAATTGATTCCATGCCTCCATTCGCTTCAGATAGACCCAATGCTGTCTGTATACAGTCTTTGGCTCTTCAGCAATGTGCAGTCTTGGGTAGTCTGCAGAGGGCGCATTATTATTTACAGTTAGTGGCTGGTTGAGGGGCTGCATCCAGAACTCCATAGTCGTACCACGCAGCAGAAACTGCTGCCACAGCACCGCATCCCCTTGCAGCTGATGCAAATACTACAACAAGAGACGAACTTAAGGCTCTGAATCCAATTAATAACCACAGCGTGACCATGTTTTCCCACCTTGCTCGTCTGAGTAACTCGGCAAAAGTCCGGGACACTCAAAAACCCTCCAATGCGAGCAAGAAGCGGTTCTGGAAGGCGACTCAGCTCTGCATCTGAAGTCACTGAACTGGACCCACTCGAGAACTCTGGAAACAAGTTGCGTTCCAGTCTACCGCAAAAAAATTAGCTTTGGGGTAAAAAAAAAACTGGGAAAAATGACAATTATCGCCGTTTACCTCCAGCAAAGGGTCTCCAGGTTGCATCGCCACCCTCCAGTATACACCACACGTCCTCGGACGTCTTGCTGCTCTGACTGCCGACCACGAGGCTTTACAAACTCTGCCACTCTACAACAAAATATAAATAAATAAATAAATAAAATAAGAAAGTGTCAACAATTTCAACTTTAGCTGATACTTTGAGCACTCAAGTGGACCACCCACTGCAGACTCAGCTGGACACTCTTGGAGGACGATACGAAGTGGACGAACAGTTTACCGCCCATCAGCAGCGCCCGCACGTGGACGTCCGCGTTTTCGCCCGACGGCGGCTCATAGCGTTGCGCCGGCAGCAGATTCACGTTCCCCGCGAAGCTCTCGAGACGCCGGAGGCGACGCGCATCAGTGCCGAGGTCCTGCACAACCCATCCGTGCTCCTCCAGCAGCGCATGCGTCATCCAGAGCAGCGCTCCAGCTGCAGAGACGACGGCGCTCATGTGGGATCCAACGTCTAAGTGAAATATTCGAAGCAAATGTGACTTGAATATAGGACGAACGGGTCGATTTCAACTTGAAACGTACAGTTTGTACAGTAAAGTACTGTATATTTCCACATACATGTATTAAAATTAACAGTTCACTTTTAGAAAATAACGACTTATTTTTTCGGTCCATACGACTTGTATAGGATACTAATATAGTACAGTTGTAATACGTATAATGTCATAAGTTAAATAGATCTAACCTCGGAAGCTGTACGGGTCAGGTTATCGGTCAGGTTGTCGAATGTTGAAGACAGAAAAAGCTGTACAAGTAAGGTTACCGGCTTTCATTAAGCTGCCCTACGTGAAAAAACCATACGAGTCAAGTTAACGACTGTTGCTGTAAGGTTAAGCTGTACGAAAAGTGTGTACATGTACTGTATTCCGAGTTTTCGTTTTATTGAACGCGGATGTTAGGACCCGCCAAACTATGATATACCGCCGCAATCAGGACTATGGGGCGGGTTGGCTTAAGCTTAGTTGGTGCTATTCCGGACGTAGTACGGCTGGTCCTGGAACTCGGCCTCGCAGTACGGGAACAGCGTGTCGTCGTCCGAGGGCGTGAATAGCTCCTTGCCAGCGTAGATCATGACGTAGCAGCCGGCGGCAGCGCACACCACAATGACTACCATCGACGCGCCCTTATCCAGGACCGACATCTTCCTCCAGAACACGCGCAGGTAGATGATCAGCGGCATGAGCAGGCAGCTCGTCGTGTGCGCGGTGGCGCCCGTGAAGTCCACCAGGTCCAGGAACCGCTTACGCGCCAGGACGGCGCAAACCACCAGAATCGCAATGATGCAGATACGCAGAACGATGTAGCGCATCGCGTTGTTGCGGTACGGCGCGTGGAGCTGCTCCTCCGTGATCTCCTCGCCGAACTCGAGCGCCACACGCAGCTGGGACATCCGGCCCTCGGACTTCTCGACCATGCTGGAAGTCGACACCTGGCGGTTGGACATCTCGTTGGGCGTCGAGCTGCGAACGTACGACCCCTGCAGCTCCAAGTCCTGCTCCACGTTGGCGCGGTCCTCCTCGCTGTTAAAGCGCACGACCTTGGGGCCCTTGTGCATGCCCAGGATCATGCGCTCCGCCATGTAGAACGGCGGCATCATGAGCGTCGAGAACGCGATAGTAATGTGCACCTGCATGAACAGGTACGCCATCACCACAGCACCGCGGTCGGACGTGAAGCCCAGAGGCGCTAGGCCGAGAGGGTCGGACGTGCTCACGATCGAGTACAGGATGTTGCCCGAGAGTTGGCAGCCACCGGCGGTGTAACCAGCCAGTGCAATCGCGATGAAGAATGCCGAGATGATCAGGATGGTGATCACCACCACGCGGGGCATGCGCTGCGGCTGCGAGTGCTCGCGATGGAGATCCGGGACGACAATGGCGGCGCCGTACGCCAGAGCGAGGTTACCGAAGCACATCAGCACCTGGTGAACCGAGATATCGGGAGTAGGGATCGAGCCGTGGCCGCGCATCTTCCACTGGATCACAATGACGGCGATGATGTCGGCGATGACCGTGCCCATGGTGGCGGCGAACGCCATGCCGGCGCTCTCCTTGAGCGTCGGGATGAGGCACACGGGGATGACCATGAGCGCCATGAAGATGATCCAGAACGTCTGGCTGAATGAGTCGGGGAACAGCACGTCCAGCAGGGTGCTGCCGAGCACCAGAAAGGCACAGGGCGACAGAAGGCACACGCCCATCTGCGAAAGCGTCGTGAAGAAGCGGCCCCACTTGCCCAGGGCCCACTCACCCAGGTCACCGTACGTCTTGACGGACGACGGCGACACGAGCAACACTCGGGACAGCTTGAGCGTGGCGTATGTGTTGGCGAAGATCATGAAGGCCAGGGCGATGGAGGCGTACACGGGTCCGGCGCGGGCGTAGTTGGCGGGCATCGTAAGCGATCCCATGCCCAAGACGGAGCAGAAGAGGTTGAAGGAAGCCTTGGCGTCGTCCATCGTGAAGAAGGCCGACTTGCCGCGCTGAGCAGCGGAGACGGTGGACACCATGGTTAATCGCAGGTCGGGCGAGGAATTTCGAGAGTGCTGTTGACTGGTTCGCCGGTAGTCTCCGCTAGAGGAGAAATTGGAAAGTGAGACGTCCTGCGCGGCTACATGTACTCCACACCTACATGAACCTATCTTCTAGAGCTCGACGGACCGCCGCATGTAGGGGAACCTACCAAAGCCAGGTCGATCTATCGCTTGGTCGCGCTGAATGTCCGGCCGCCACACCCACAAGAAAACGCGGGGAACCCCGAGGCTTGACAGAGATTAACTATGTACACTGGTGAAAGAGGATGGTGGGGGAGATGTGCATGGACACGAAAACGCCTCGTCTCTTTCGCTTGTCACTTTTTTTTCGTCTCTAGAAATGGACCATAACCGTTTTGCTGCCAACAAATTGCTCTAATAACATGACCAGCGATCGATAAATGTAAAGTAGGGATATGCATGCATGCAAGACGGGATTCTGCGGACGATCCGTACCGGGGATGCGGGCGATGTCAACATGAACATGTACGATGTAATGTAGCTCCCAGAATGATCGAAGGTCATGAATTCTTTTCAAGCAAACAATATTGTTTGCCCAAACGGGTCATAAAAGGACAAGCCACCAAAGTGCGCTTCGAATTGTAAACCCGGTCAGCTTGAAGGTACATGTACCGGTACGTACAGCACGCGTCTCCTGTCGTCAACGTTACAATCCACAAGAGCACACAGCAGATGCAGTAACGACAATATCGCCTATTAATAATGGAGAACAAGATACCTTAAGTACTACTAGTAGTATACAAGTACTGGCACACCGCATTCCTGTTTTGTTTCTTAAACTTTGAAATTGCGCTTAACTTTCGGTTCTTTGTATTATATGTACAGAACCTTGTTTGTAGAAGTTCGGAGCAGTTTTTGTATGGATCGATCAGCGAGCTGATTGCTGCAACGGGACTGTACTGTACGCCTAGTCTTGCAGCAGCAACTGAAGCACCGGAAATACAACGTAACGGCATTGTCAACAGTTACAATACAGTGTACTTTGTACAGTATACTTACTCAGTTTTGATCAACTTGCGTTAAGAAATACTTAGGTAAACAAGAGTCTGCTGCCGTGTTTCTTGTCCTACCCTTCTGCAACGCGTGTTCTTTAGTAGTGTACCAGTAGCAGCCTGTATTTTCGCTCTCGGGTTCACGTCATCGGAAGTCGTCTAATAAGTACATGTACATGTATTATTTTGTGAGCACCCGAGCCCTATCATTTGTAATTGAACCAATCAGCGATGGTTCTTTCCATTCGCAGGTCACTTACGATTTCAACCGATCATTTCTCTGTATGACTAGATTGTATACATTAGTGCATGTTGCACTAAGGTAACATGCACTAATGTAGAGGTGAACCGAATGTGCAGCTCCGCTACAGTGCTCCTCTCGGACAAAGGCTTGGCCCGCCAGCGGAACGAGACGGAGTTCAAGGCGTGGGTGCATCACTCGGGTTATGCCCAGTCTGAGTTCTTGAACTCCCCGTTTCGGATTGACTGGCTGGCTCAGCGTCGCCTACGGTTTCGCATGGCGAAGATGATCGCTGACGACACTTGGTCGGGCCGATACCTCGATCGACACAAGCCCCTCCCGGGCGTCATCCTCGAAGAGGTCCTTCAGAACTCCAGAAGTCCTGCCAGTCGCAGCCAATAGACCCTATAAGTAGTCTCGGCCCTGTCAGCGCCGACCAGGTCCGTGGGCACTCTCAAAAGCGGCCACGAGGTCGGCGCAGTCCTCCTCGAGTCGAGCACCAGGCTCCCATGAGTTACGACTACTCGGGTAGCCTCGCCACTTCACCAGGTACTGGTACTGACCGCTACGCCCACGGCGCTTCAGTATCCTCTCGACATGGTAGTAGAGGACGCCCTCATTACCAAGCAGAGGAGGCGGAGCCCGCGATGGGCGTGGTGTCTGATCAGGACGCACAGCGTCGTTCGACTGGCTCTCGGCCCGATATGGAGAGCCTCCTAACGACCGTGGAGTCCTGTCAGCGACTGCTGGATGGCCAGCGGGCGGACATGGTAGCGCTGCGCGCTCGAGTACAGGCTGCTGAACCTCTCGTGGAGAAGCTCCAGGATGTCCCTGGGGACTTGGACGCTCTCCGACACCGGGTGTGGGACCTGTCTGGGCGGGTGGACCAGCTTGATAAGGAGATGGACCACGTGATGCGCCGTTGTTCGCAAGGCGAACAGATCGCCGGACAGGTACACCACGATCTTGGCGACCACGTTGGGTGGATCCGGGATCTCTATGACCGTGTGTTCCGTCTGGAGACGCATGAGAGACACCGCCCAGCGGCTGCCGTTCCTGCTCCAGCTCCTGCTCCTGTCCCTCAAAAAGAGGTCGTTCGGCTGGTGGCGAATGCCTTTCGCCAGTACGCTGCGACGCAGGATCCGCGGGGTCAGCAACCGACGCCGGGCGATAAGGCTTGAGCAGCCCAACGTAGAACGTCGGATGAGCGGCAATGGAAGATGGCAAGTCCAGCGTGTAGGCGTGGCCGTGGACCCAAACGGTCCGACGAAGCGAGGTCGCAGCTTCGTGCTGCCCACGGCGGAGACCGCCTGCGTAGGAAACGTTTTAGCGTTTGATAAAACTTGGTCCCCCAATTTAAACACATGTGTGTTCTTACGCCCTTGGTAATCACTGTGTTCCTGTTGAGTGTCTTGAGCTGCAGCCATGGCGTCGAGTACGCGCTGTCGAACAGCCTTCCCAGTCTCGATGACCGAGAGCATATTCCGTTTGACGGACGTTCTGCAGAACTCACCAAGTGGAGTACCCTTCTTCCACAAGTCGAATTTGCGCTCAACAATGCCGTGCATTCGTCCACGGGATTCACTCCGTTCTACGTGAACGGGCTGCGGCACCGGCGTACGCCGCTGACGTTGCCGCCGGCTTCGAATTTGAGTGGGGGAGAGGCTAATGCCGAAGACCCAAGGGGGCTTAAAGGCCTCAGCGCAGACACTGCGAAGAATGTCTTCCAGAACACGGTTCACCCTCTCGGTTTGACCATCGGTCTGAGGATGGTCCGCTGTGGACATGTCCAATCTCGTGCCAAGAAGTCGGAAGAGGTGTTGCCAAAAGTGTGACACGAATCTGGGGCTCTGTCACTCACGAATGCCTCGGGGAGGCCGTGGTGTCGGAAGACGTTGTCCACGAATAACTGTGCCGCCTGAGACGCTGTCACGCTCTATCGCACAGCGGCCAGCCGCACCATCTTGCTTAGGCGGCAGACGAACACCAAGATGATGCAGTGTGGCCAAGCGTGTCCACCGGGGGCTCGAAGATAAAGTCCATGCTCACGGAGCGCCAGCAATCTGCCGGTACCGGCAAACTCATCAGAGGCGCGGATGCCGAAGGCGCAGGCTTGACACGCTGACACGTCTCACATGTCTGCACGTACTTGCGTACCCATTTGTACATGTGGGGCCACCAGAAGTTGCGGGCCACCGACGTGTACGTCTTCTCCCGCCCAAGATGGCCGCTAAGCGTGCGTATCATGAGCCTCATAGAGGACCCGGTGACACAAGATCTCGTCGTTCGGAACGACTATCCGAGGCTCGTCGCCTTTGTCTACTTGGTAGTAGAGTAAGCCCTCCACTACCGAGTAGCGGTACAAATGCGAGCGCTGCCGTGCCGTCAGTTCGACGGACTTATCTGGAGCGCTCAGCGCAGCCACGAGACCTGCGAGGTTATCGTCATCGGCATTCGCCTCGCGAATAAGCTCATAGAGCGGTGAATCGAGGTAAGCCAGATGCGCCAACTCGTAGGCTGGCCGCCGAGAGAGCGCGTCCGTGAGGACATTTTGCTTTCCCGGCTTGTACTCCACCGTGAAGTTGTACTCGGCGAAGAAGGAAAGCCACCGCGCCATGCGCTGCGAGAGGTGAGGCGACGACGTCGCCGTCCTCAACGAGGCATGATCTGTGTAGATCACAAAGGGCTTTTGACCTAACAGGTGCACCCGGAACTTCACCAAGGCATACTTCATCGCCAAGAGATCCTTGTCGTGGACAGGGTAGTTCTTTTCCACTGTCTTCAGTTGGCGGGACTGGAACGAGACCACTCTCTCACGGCCATCGGCATCAACCTGCAACAGGGCACAGCCGATGGCGAAGTCGGATGCATCGCACACCACGCTGAAGGGCCGATCCTCGTCTGGCAGAGCCAAAATCGGGGCGCTCTGAAGACTGGTCTTGATGGCTTCAAAAGCCTGTTGAGCCTCAGCGGTCCATGACCACACTGCGTCCTTCTTGAGAAGATTCGTCAGCGGTCGTGCCATCTCGGCGTAATTGGCGCTGTACTTGTGCAAATAGTTGGCCAGGCCAAGCCACTTACGCAGGTCCTTCTGCGAGACAGGCGCCGGCCATTGCGCAATTGCACATACCTTCTCGTGGTCCGCACGGACACCATCCTTGCCAAGGAAACAGCCCAAGAAGGGAAACTCTTCGGCACCGAAGATACACTTGTTCATAATCGCATAGAGACGATTCTCGCGCATGCACAAGAGAACCTCACGGAGGTGATCAAGATGGGCTTCGACGACAGTCTTGCCTTTCGACGCACGACTGTGCACGAAGATGTCGTTGAAGTACGTCTGTACGAAGTACCGCATCGGCCTGAAGAGCTGCGTCAACGAGCCGATTGAACGTGGCGGGTGCATTGGACAGCCCCTGGGGCATGACCAACCACTCCCACAGCATCCCGCTGGGAGTACTCACCGCCGTAACCGGAATGTCTGATTCGCGCAGCAGGAGCTGATAATAGCCGTTGACCATGTCGAGCGCACTAAAGATCGTGCAGCCTGCCATGTTGTTCTGCAACACATCCTTCCGAGGAATAGGCGTCGACGCCGGAATGGTTGCCGCGTTCAACTTGTTGAAGGCGTGCACCATGCGCCACTTCCCGTTGGGCTTGCGCACACAGAACGTCGAGGACGAATGAGGCGACTTCGACTCGCGCACCATGCCAGCGGCATGCTTCGCCGCGAAGAAGGCGTCGATCACATCGTCTTGCTCCTTCGGAAGTGGCCAGAGCCGCGTGGTGCAGTATTTAGTGCCTGGCACTAGGTCGATCGCGTGGCGCACACCGCGATCCGGGGGAAGGACCGAGGGGGGATCGTCGCTGACGACATCCGAAAACTCCTTCAGGAGGCCGTAATACGGATCCGAAGGGTCCTTCAAAATGGCAGCGCCGTACCGCGTCTGCCTCCTAGAGGCCCGTTCATCTTCCAACACCTCGGGTCCATGACCAACGAGGAGTTTAGCTCCAAAGAGCATCCTTCCGGGCGAAGGGAAACCACTTCTGCCCACTCCCCCGCCTTGAGGGGGTCCATAAACTCGACATACGGAAGCTCCTCGAGCTCCAGAAGCTCCGCTACCGTGGGTAAGGGGGTCTGTACCTCCCCCACTTTGGGTCGCCCGTGACGACGTCGAACACTCGATGAACCGTGTCCTCAGCCGCGGAATCCGCATCGCGGCGTGACGCCTCTGCCTTGGGCGCGGTTGTGACCTTGTCACTCTTGTTGACCTTGCAAGTGGGAGCCCCAGCTCGACCACTCGTAGTTGCGCGAGCACCGGCTCCAGCGCCTTCCGTCGCGTGAGCTGAACCAGCTGCACCGCCTTGCGTAGTGGGAGTCCCGACTCGACCACTCTTGTTTGTGCGAGCAACAACTCCCGCGCCTTTTCCTACGTGGGCTGAACCAGCCACCACGCTTTGCGTCGGGGGAGCTCGGACGCTACCACCCCTCCTTGCGCGAGCTGCCACAGCGTCCGCGCCTTGAGTCTCCACTGCCCCTGGGGCAAGTGCAACTCGGTTGCAAACTGCAGGACTGTGTCCCCCAATCGGAGGGGTACACGAATCCTGCGGATCTTCTTCATCACCTGCCTCAAGCTCACGCGCTCGTGGAGGCAATGCCGTTGGCAGTTCGAGCACTTCCGAAGTGCCAGCAAAATGCCGTTCGCCACGTGGCATACGGTGCTCATGCACAAACCCGTCGCGGGAAGAGGAGGGGACATGACCCGCCAGGGCTCTGTCCGCGAGGTGGTTTTGGCTGGCACCGATGGTGCGACTGCGCCAGTCTATCCACGGCTCGTGCTTAGCAAGCCAAGGCATGCCGAGGATGAGATCGTACCGATCATCCATGTCTAAGACAATGAACGGCTCGACCGAGTTGAAGTCGTCAAACTTCAAGCTTAAGGGTAAGATAACCTTGCTTGTCGACACAACGGAGCCTGTCGCCAAGCGAACAGATACATTCGTATTAATCTTAGAGGCTTCTAAAGCTCTAGCATACAATGCACTGTTCTTGGCCACACTGGCTTTCGTCGCAAAGTTGAACGACGTTCCTGAGTCAATCAGGACCGTCATCGGTTCTTGATACCCTTTCACGCTGGCGGTAACGACCACGAGGTTAGACCGCGCGGCGGCCACGGAGAGACACAAAAGTGTCGTCCCGGGGACTTGCTCCTTAGGAGGAGGCGGTGAGGGACTCACCTTTCTCGAAGAGGAGCGATGTCTCCCAGCAGGGCGTCCCGCACCTACTGGGAGTCGCCGTTTTCCGACCGCCGCCTCAAGGCTATTGAGGGCCGGCCGAGCCGAGGACTTCTTGTCGCGCAGCGTCTTCCACGGATTGGTGGGACAGTTCCTACGGAAGTGACCAGACTGGTTACAGCCAAAGCAGCGACCACGCGCACGTTGCCCCCGCTCAGAGCGTGCCGATTCGGCAAGAGAGATCTCCATTGGAGTGGGACCCTCACTTGTATCAACATGGGGCGTGTGGCCTTGCGCTGAGCGCACACAATGGTCTTCCAGCATGGCGATGTGCACCGCTTCATTGAACGTCTTCGGCTGGCGCCGGAAGAGTTCCGTCCGAACCGGACCCGTGCGGACACCGTCCATGAAGACTGTCACCTTGACATCCTCAGAGAGGAGTGCGCCGGCCATGGCGGCCTCCAGATTGTGGAGTTCTATGACGTAGTCTTGAAGCGAGCGCTTGCCTTGCTTGCACCGCAAGAAACTGGAACGGTGACGATATGCCACATTGGCGAGTAGGAAGGTGGGGCGAAGCTCTTGTTCCATGAACGACCACGAGGTGAAGTACCCCGGGGTCGCCATCTCACGGGCCATGGCCCACGCGCGCACGCGCCCTCCCAGGTTGGATAGGGCGAACGCCACTTGAGCCCGTGCGTCATAGATCTGACCAGCGCTCAGCGCTATCTCGATCTCGCGGACCCAGAAGACGAGACTGTCCGAGTCTTTGCCGTCGAACGTCGGAACCGACATCTTGACGGGCTTCGTCGTACTTGGTCGCGCAGCGAACAAGGCTGAGTTCGTGGCGGACGCTTGTACCGCACTCTGTGCCTCAGCCAGCATCGTCGCACGAGGGGCTTCCTGCGCTGCAGCGCTCACGTGAGCAATCAGTGACGATTCGTACTTGTCGACGCGTTCCACGCGCGCCCTCTGCTGCTCCGCAGGAAGGTTGGGAAATCCAGCGAAGGCTGCCTCGCCCAGGAGGCTGACCATCTTCTCCAGGGTGGCCCAGTGGGCGTCTAAGAGATGGGGAAAGTCCTGCCGAGACGGCAGCCGACTCCCTGAGTCTTCCATACCCAAAGAGACCCTGATTGCAGAGATCCGCGTCGGTCGCGGGATTGACTATTAGTGCTACCAGGTGTGACGGGGGTCACACGCACCGTAGCTTAGAGGAAGCGTAACCCGCTAACCACAACAGACGCCTGGCGTCTCCGTTGTCTGCTATGCAAAAGGTCCTGCCTTATCGGTCGTCTTAGTACCGAGTACTTAAGAGACTTGCACACTTGTAGGTTAGAGTTAAACTGACTTGTGTTAATAACACTCACAAGTTCCTATCTACTGTTTTCTATCTCTATACTGAATCCCTGTCTAAATTGCGATCTTCCTCAGCGGTTGGCTCTCGTGAACCGTTGACCCTTAAGTACGACCGACCCCTAACTAAACATATTACCTGAGGAAGGTCTATTTAGAATATTCTGCCTGAGAGGCCCTGGTGTGTGGCACCTCACAGTGGTGTGTGACACTCAGTTATTGTGGGACACACCAGAGAGCATCCCATTTCTTTGAAAAGGACGCTGGCCAATCCTGGCCCCATTACAGCGCGAGAAAGGTGTGAGCAAGTGCTCGCTGACTGGGTAAGCATTGTCACCAATGGTGTGCATCCCTGTCTTGCAAGATGAAAGCCTTTGGTTTACCCCAGAGTGGTGAAACGCGCGGGCATCGTAGGCACTGCCCGGATAACTCGCATCGACGGCTATGAAGCGGCAATGTGCGTCGCACACAGCTTGCACATTGATGCCAGGACGTGCGTAGTGACCACTGAAGTATCTTCCAGTTCCGACATCACCAGCGTCAGTAGAAGAAGGTGACTCTATGCAGCAGAATCCATCCATCCACACAGCCCACACATCCAGCCATGACGCCGCCAGAACGCTCGAAAGTCGCGCATCGCAACCTCCTTTTCTCTGTCCGACTCTGGGAATCGAATCCGCAACTCGTCAAAAGAAAGGATTGCTTTTAGAGTTAGATCGATCACACGATAGTATGATGATCTGCTTATACCAACAGGACGTCGAATATCCAGATATGACCCAACAGCCAGATACCGGAGCGTTGTCATCAGCATTTATACACGTAGAAATTGGTTTCTCCCCGCTTGAGTTAATCGCTTGTTGCTCATTGACTTCAAGGTAAGGATTCAGCAGGCTCAGAAGGTGCGCGAACTTGGTGCAGACAAGCAAAATGTCCTCTCGAATATATTCTCCCTCAGAAGGGCCTCGATCTCCACGTCGGGGTCGACACGACGGCGAGATAATCGTTTTGCTCGCTTGCGACGAAGACCGAGCCGCAGTAGCGCTAATGTTGCTCTAGCGCTTTTTCTATCGCGAATACTCCGCAGCACGGCGCCGGCGTCTGTACGGGCGCTCATAGATGATGACTTCGTGAAATAAGACGCTGTTGTGGGAACCTCGCCTATCGGTACAATCAAAAATAGATGAGATTGCTGAGCAATTCATAGATGTCGCCCATCCTGTCCTGCCACTAATCCACGAAGCCGTCCACGATTGTTTTGTTTTGTTCTTAGCCATCCACACCAGAACATGTGCTATCCACCAAGGAGGCATCCACTTATTCGTCCATGGCTAAGACCGGCCCTTAGATGCTGGGCGGTGAGACTGTGTGCTTACTGGAGCTTTGCATGGCTGTATGGTGAGGGGTATTCCGAACGGCATTGAATGTCAAGCCGTATGTTGGGCTGCGTTTTGCGCATAATGCTGCAGGACGTTATGCGAAAGCGTGTACTGGGAGCAGGCATGTTGCGGAAGCGTGGTCGCGCGGCTTGCTCGCAGGTCAGCCGCTGAACCTATTGCTATGCTAGATGGAACTAACCTCTGCTCACGGAGCTCAAAAGGCCGAGCGCCATGCCGTTGAGGCTGGAGGTGTGGGTTCAATTCCCGTCGTGAGCTATGAGTCTGTTATTATTTCTTGTTTGGTTCTGTAGGCTGGCTATCCAAATGCTAAGGCTGCGTGTCTATTTCGTGCGTATTGTATATCTGCATATATACCTGCTTTGTGTGTTACTTTGAGTGAGCCCTATTAGGACCTAGGTCAAGCGCATTATTACTGGAAGGGCCGGATGGGGCGTCGGATCGATGATATCACCCTCAAAGTACCTCTTTCGCAATTGGGTAACAAGGCTGTCAAGTTGGCCCGCCTTGTAGAGCGCCCGCATAGCTTTGACGACGGAGCCGACTGCAGCATCTTGTTTCCCTGGGCCGCCAAGTATTCCAGCGTGCGCTTTTCGGCCTCAACACCTACTACGTGGACTTCAGCTTTATACCTTGTCAAGGATGCATCCAGCTTGAACCCCAAAGGTATGCACAGTATCATGTACACCACGGCGTGTCTCGACTCGTGAAGTGCAGCTTTACTAACTGACGCTGATTCAAACGTGCGTGATTCAGCAGTGAACCACTCGAACCAAACCGTGGCAAGTGCCTTCGAGGCTCCTTTGCGAGCTCGCTTTGGCTGCCCTTGGATTGGCTCTTCGCACTGCTGATGTTTTGGGATGTGTGCTTGTTTGTTAATAGATCCCCACTTCGTCTCCAAAGCTGCCAGTCGTTCTTCTACGCGTGTTTGCATCAGTAACAGTTCTTCCATCTGCTGCGAGAGTTTCTCAAGGGCATTGAGCACGCTGCTCGGATCTGCGGTTGTCGTTTCTTTTCTGTCTTCTGCAGGCGGGTTAAATGTGGCTCGGAGCGTGAGTGACCACGCCAGCAGCTCGGAGGCACAAACGTCAAGCACGCCAAGGGCTTCGTGGATGCGGATCACGTAGAGGCTCTCCGAGCGATGACGTTCTATCTCCGGGAAGTGCATGATTAGTGTCGCCATGAAGATTTCAAGTACCTGCGTGTCCAGATTCCATCAAAGTGTCGGAAATCCAGAAGCTGCAGCAAACAAGATCCCCTGTAGGTTTTCGATGCGGGAGCGAACAACGCCATCGCGGGAGGCAAGGTCGGGAACCTGCCCTCGAATTCCACCCGCTCAACTGGCGTGCTACTTGTTGATCTTCGTGTGTTGTATTCAACATGTAGGAAAACGCTTTCATTGCTCAAGACATACAGTGCAAGCAATAAGTATACAAACGACACATTATTTCGGATTTTAACCACTAGGATTGCTCAAACGATCTGGAATTTGGCCAATCATCTCATCGTACCAAAAGACGTCGATTGGTGGTGTTTTTACGAAAATTGGAGAAGAATTGACTGAGACACAGAAAATTACGCTCTCGCCGGGTGGCAATAAATATAAGAACGAGAGCGTAATTTTTGTTAGAGACTGGTCATTGGCGTTCGTTTACGCTCAAAATGCGTGAAATCTCATTATCGATGCATGTCAAACGTACAGGGGCAATTTTAGACACATAGCTTAAGTAGAAGAGCCAGGACAAGTCTCGATCACTGAAACTTGCATTGGCTCAAAAAGTGCGAAGGGTGGCACTCTCAAGGCTGTTCAAGGCTGAGCTGCTTGTCTTAGTCCTTGTACATTTGTTGCTTGCTTTAACATATTCATACCAACACGTATAACAAACAACAGCGCTACCAAACTCACCGATATTTAGAATTATTGTCGGAAAGCAATTCGGTCAAGCTGTCGGTCAGTTTATATTGAATTTATTGTGGGGGCCACCACTGGATTGCATGATCGTCTTCACAACAGCAAATGACTGGCTATCCTCTGCAAGTGATGCTTTCACTATCTCTTACGGACACATTTGACGGCCTATCCACGCGTGATTTTAGTAATAGCAAATGTTTCTGGGTAGACGACCTCTCCAAGTATGACCCATCAATATATTTTAGCCAAATGCACTTTGAGACGTCACAATGCATATCTCCTGCTTTATTCACTCGTTGCATGCCAAGCTCCTTGCATCGGTTCGAAAGATCATCGATAATTAGCTAGATAAGTCCTAGAACAAAACAACGCCACTATCAACACCTATCGGAAAGTTATGCCTACGTTCTAAACTTTTTGCCACCCCGCCCAGGCGTTTTTCTCTGTATCTCAGCAAGTTCTTCGACGATTTCAAAATGACAACCACCATTACATTCGGGCGTTGCAAGCCGCATTGATTTGTCGTTTTTCAGGTCGTTTCGGCCATTACAGTGGTCAAAATCCGCAAAAAGATGTAGCTCGTATCCTTTTTGCCTGCATTATGTTCCAGCCCCCGCGTTCAACCACCCAGTTGGGTCTGTTGATCTATGCTTGTGCGCTGGGTACTGTGCTCGTTCGTTGCGGCTGCGGAGCAGTGCTGATAGGTGCCTCGTCGAGCTCGCGATCTAGCTGAGCAATCCGACTAAGCTTTTCATCCTCGCCATGTGTGTCTGTTGCTGAGAGCGAGGGAGCGACAGCAAATTGAGGGAATATGCGAGAGCCGGGAGTGGTTTGAAGGGCAAGAGCCGCAGCACGCACGTGCAGCGGGCATGTGTAGGGATCGTTCAGAACTTTAAAAAGAGAGATGGCTTGTTGTGAAGCAGTCTTCACTTGCTTAAAGCAGATGAATATTAGCACACGCATATAATAAGGTTAGCATAGTTCAAACAACATCAATTCCGCAGCATTCCTACCAGGATACACACACAGCTGAGCTTTCTCTAACTGTTCTGCCTCAGAACCTCGGTCGTAGAGGTACCACATCATAGCCACTAGTGCCGCACCAAGATAGTCAGATTGACGGGGGTCACAAGCACCGTAAGCGTAGCACGCTTACCGTCGCAGACGCCTGGCGTCTCTGTTGTTTCTTGTGCAAAAGGCCCTGCCTATCCTGTCGCCTAAGTTACCGGGTACCGAACGACTTGCACACTTCTTGGTTAGAGTTAAACTATCTTGTATTAAAAACACTCGTAAGGTTCCTATCTACTGCTTTCTATCTGTATACTGAATCACTGTCTAAATGTCGATCTTCCAGAATAGTTGGCTCAGGTGAACCCGTGTCGTTAAGTACGATTGACTCCCAACTAGGAATATTACTTGTGGGAGGTATGTGAAAAATGTTTCTTCGGAGAGGCCCTGGTGTGTGCCACTCATGATGGAGTGGTCGACACCAGGGAGCGACCGCAAGTCCAAAGCGGTTTATGTACGATGTACCATTATTGCGATACAGGTCGGAGAGGTCGGTGGTCGGATATTTTATGGATGAATATAGTCAAATCTCCGACCGTACTTAAGTTGACCACCATACAAAAGCTTAGTCAAGCCCGGTCGGAGCATAACACAATTGCCCTAGCCCTTCCCGAAGTGTTATGCATACAGTTTCCTAGTCAGATTGGTCGGCCCGTTTGATGCTTAGCGTTCTGTCACCGGCGACCGCAGCGAGCTGTTAGGGGGGGGGGGTCGCGCGGAGCGCGTAGCACGGTGATAGATAAAGGTGACCCCCCTTCTATCAGCACGTTTTGAGTGCAGCTCGGAGCGGTCGGAAAGGTCGGAGATTTTGGGGTATAAAGTAATATACACTCTGTTCCAACCGCTACTCTTTTTTGCAACCCCAAGCAGCGCAAATACAAACGATTTTGTCCAATCAATAGTGTATGTTCAAATAATTTTAACCAATCATAAGGATATCTGGCATGTAAGCTTTTTCCAACCGTTCCAACCATATTTGGTTGGAATTTTATCAGAATATTTTTAATGCCATACAAATGCCTATATGAATACATGTCCCAAAAATATCCTGCAGTTTCCGACCCAAGAGGTCGGTACAGAGTTTTTTTTCCTTCAGAGTGAGAAGAGCGGGTAAGCTGGCATGTCGATTGCATCACTTGCGGCTGCGAACAGCAAGAAGGCCCGGACAACGGCGACAAACTCGTTCATGACGTTCCTGGCCGCAGAGAGCAGGCCA
Organism: Phytophthora europaea; assembly: GCA_030463285.1. Lineage (NCBI taxonomy): Eukaryota > Oomycota > Peronosporomycetes > Peronosporales > Peronosporaceae > Phytophthora > Phytophthora europaea. The sequence continues at coordinate 1,692 of JAHQIV010000207.1, read as the reverse complement.
CTTGACGGCGCTCACCAACTTATCGATGGGGATAAGACTGGTAAGGTATTGCGTGTTATTCTCGACGAGTATGCCTACTCGTTAGCCACATCGGCCGTTAAGGTGCGGGCGACAAATACGTGTCTAGCATACTATGGTAACGTCAAGAATAGGCTAGTAGATAAGTACCCGCTACAAGGAGCGTTAGTTAAATCTCAGCTCCAAAACTTCTGTCTGGGCTGGGTAAGTATTGCAGCAACCGAGAGGAGGTTGGCGACGAGAAAAAAGTGCCTCCGTGCTCGAAACAAGACTTAGAAGCCATGGTGTATCTACTATATTTGACGGGCGCTACGGAGAGTGAATACCTCGACGCAGCACTGGTCGTCATGATGTGGTCGAAGCTCGGACGCGGAGACCGTTGAGAAGCGGCAATTATCCATCTTGCCTGGTGAGTAATATTTGAGTGTGCTGCTTTAATTGTTTTTTTATAAGACCGCATTTATTCACTTAGGTGGAGTTGTGTTTCTTCGATTTAAACGGGTTAAAACAGCCTTACTGCAAGGAATATATTTGTTTAAGGACGCAACAATTGTTTTAACCTGTCCTCTGCAAGCTCTGGCCGCTCTTCTCGGATGTGTGAGTTTCACTATACTCGGACGTTACATTGAACTCGGGGGAGCCGCTCACACATCAGGCGATGGCGAAGATCTTGGCAGTCACACTTCGTGAGCTGGCGCGCTGTCGCAGCCTGATTGGTCTGTCTTGAAGGTATCTTGCTTAGCGCCAAGCAGCGAATATTTCCTCAGTTCATCACGAAAAAACATAGTTCCCATGATATTCACGATGTACAAGAGCTGGCGCTTATAGAACTCCTGGAAGTTGACGACGAGCAGCCTGCCATAGAGGAAACGCAGCAGCCTTCGGTAAAACGAGCAGTCCCTGGTGCACAAACATACGTGAACAGATTGCTGGTTAGACTTAAAGAGATAGCAGATTTACGAAGCATTCGCATGACGCCCGAACTTACCTCGCATTCGTTCCGACGTGGGGGTGCCATGCATGCCAACGATGGTACCTTGGCGGAGAACTGGATCATTGAGCGCGGTGGTTGGCAGATGGATCACGTGAACAAGGCATTTGGATACATAAAACGCAGGAATGGCGGAAGGGCGGAATTGGGCGTCGGGTCGACGACTTCGCCTTCGTAGTAGCGCTCGCGAAACCGGTCAAGGAGGGCGGAAAGATGGCCTGTTTTGTGAAGCGCCCGGATGGCTTTGACGACCGAGCCAACGGCTACAGCCTGCGAGCCTTGGGCAGCCAAGTATTCAAGGGTCTTCTTCTCGGCTTCGACTCCAAGTGCGTGAACCTCCGCCTTGTACGCTGGCGAGGCCGGATCCAGCTTGAACCCTGAAGGTAAGCAGAGCATCATGAATGCAACGGCGTGCCGTGACTCGTGAAGGGTAGCTTTGCTAACTGTTGTTGAATCGTACATGCGTGGTACAGCAGTGAACCACTCGAACCACACCGTCGACAGCGCTTTTGAGGCACGTTTGCGTGCGCGCTTTGGCTGCGACTGCTCGAGTTCTTGGTGCTGCTGCTCGGTAGTGTTTGTTTGCTTGTCAATAGATTCTGTGTTCGCCCCCAAAGCTGCCAGCTCTTCTTCTACGCGCGTTTGACGGAGCAATAGCTCGTCGAGCTGATGCGACAGCTTTT
>JAHQIV010000206.1:0-28286 GCA_030463285.1 Phytophthora europaea | reverse complement strand
CTTAAACAAGGCAAATGAACTCTTGGCTTCAAAATGTGAACTGAATGTATTATTGTTAGTCGCGGCAGAGCCGCCTGTTGTCTGGATGTATAGGACTCACTATCTATCATAGTAGAGCCTAGTCTAATGCATATGGGTGGCCCTCAAGCCACCTACTGATTTAATATGAACTATAGGGGTGTGCAACACATATCTCGTGTGTGACACACTATTTGATGTAACCCCGTTACACTTACTCTCCTTGTGTCTTCCGAAGCGCTCAAGCCTTGAAGTCGAGACACGCTTGGGGAGACGCGGGGATGGGGTGGAGCGGCGTGGAAATCTTCACGCTGCTCGCGGTTGTACTTTTAGATCAACTGCCCTTGTACATGGATCGGGCGGCCTGGATTTGGATCCGACCGTGGGGTTGCCTTGTGTGGGGTGTTTGTCCTTTGCGTTCCTTCCTTTTGATGCTTGCCGCTTCCAATAGCGGGATCTGTGGTTGCTGAGTGTCGAAGACCCGACCGGCCAAGCTATGAACTCCGGTGGATCTGGGATCTGCACTTGAGGGTAGGTGACTAGGAAGGTCTAATCTGGCCAATATAATATTCCAGACTTAACCCACACTAGATATCTTACCACTAACGCTTCTACACCTCGCAGGGCCAATGTAGTTCCTGTTTCCAGGCGAGGAAGAAGGCGGTTGCGGTATCCAAGGCAAAGTCGAAACTGATTTATCCTTAAGTTTGATTCCATCCTACGAACCCATCCCCCTACCTCTTCATCATCCCATCTGTACCTACCGACTCTACGAACTCTCTCCACCCCCATTGTGACGTCAAACACCCCCAAGTAGTGCCGTAATCGCTGAATCCTCAACTTGGCCTCGAATCCAGATTCGGGGTATCAAATCCAGATCCATCTGATCCCAGATTCAGATCCGGATCCACCTGATCCCAGATTCGAATCCACTTAGCACCGATGTTCTTCGTTTCTCTTGATCCATGGACCACCGACGTCCGCTCTCCCCGCTCTTCTCGTTTCCTCTCTGTGTAGATCATCTCGATTCTAGCAAGCCCACCTTTCGCGTAACTTTAAATGCGCTCTACCACAAGGTATACGTTCTTCTTGCGTCCACGTGGATCTGCTCTAATTGTTTTCTTCTCGCACAGATACTCTCGAGAAGGTCCCTGTGTCATCTATCATTTCTTACTTGAACGATAACAGACGCCTGATGCTCCATCGGGCACACCTCGGATAGGATGTTTCCCCTCAGCAATCATGAAGATCATCATTGGGGGGCGGGGGTCCGTGCACTTGTCCCACCAGAAAAGCGAACCACCATGGTCATGCCTTCGCCACCCGACGCGACGTCCTACTTAAATTATTTGTCACCAGAGAAGCCCAAAGTTTTACCGTGATCAAAATCAACGACAAAATGTGCTTCAGCCACGTTCTCGATCATATCTTTGCTCGACAACCCGTCGGCAAACCCGCGCTCCAACTCGCCGAGATGGAATGCAACCTCTTTCTCAATATGTAGCATTTTTGACTCGCTGTAGTACATTAATGTGGGATGCTTCATTCGGGGGTAAGTTAACTGGGGCAACTTTCTCGACCAATCAGAGCCCTTTATTTTTGCCCCAGCTGGCAAACTGCTTAAGCTTATGTATAAGGACGTAGCAATCCTTGAGCAGTTTGCTACTCAACGGGACATGGAAAATGCGTGCCACATTTTAATTAGTATGAATGTATGATTGCTAACTAATCCCTCTGTCGCTTGGTGTTTTAGAAAAAAGACGAAGACGACAACTGAGAGCTAGTTGCAGCTGCATCCCTTACTCGGAGTGATGGCAAATCCCGCGATCGTCTAAAGACACTCGTCAAGCAATACAAGGTTTGCTGTTTCCATTGATCTTACCCGGAGATTTTATCGTTAGTTAATTTTCTATACTCGATATTTATCAAATTGGTTTAGCGACTAGCGCAAAAAATGATTACAGCAACATGAAATCGCAAGGAACCCATATATCCCTTCTCTTTGAATTGCAAGTGGCACGATGGCAATTTCGTTGTCTCGAGGCCCCATCATTCCAATAAGCTTTCGATTGACTCGCAAATTCGAGCAACAGTGCTACGGTAGCAGCCTTTTTGCTGATGCCATAAATCTTCTGCTTCTTGCTTGGAGGAGGTCCAGAAGCGCGGGAGTCCCGGGTGTATTCACGTAAATCCCCTCCTACCGCTTCTGGCGTTTCAACATGGGATCCTCCCACCGTAAGGCCACGCAAACCAGGAAACGGAGCCAAGCTGTCTACAAGTAGATTCCAATACGAGATAGTTTCGCTCCATTTCGGATCTGTCATCTGTGAATACCAAAATTGATGCTCTAGCAGATACCATTGGAGATTTAGTACAGCATCTACGAAACTCAGCTCAGTAGGCTCAATTAACGAAGGTATACTTGCCGCAACAAGACATTCCTTTTACCCTCGCTTAAACGTAATTCATTTGGATTGGAATTCGGTATCTCTTGAGCAACTTCATTTTCTGCAGCAGCATCTCATCTTCTACAGAGTTTACTTCTTCATCCGAAATAACAATGTATTTTAGTGTCTACAAGGTATTGGCATCTTGCAGAATGCAGAAATCGTGAAGCACAACGCACGCCCCAATGACGGTGCCGTCAATTTGCTCTCTGTGGGTCTCTAGTTCACGTCGTAGAAATCTGGGTTTGAGAGCTCCAAATGCGCACTCTACCAGAATGCGCATCCGGGAATAAGCCAGGTTGTATCTGTTGATGTCAGGATACGTTCGAGCATCATGTTCGAACGGATACTCTCGAAGCATGTACCCACCATCACTAAGGATATGATGAGTGAAGGGAATCACGGTCTTGACATTGGCGCCAATCCAGCTGCCCGGCCACAGCGTGTAGTCGTTGCTGCTTCCAGGTCTGATGGTAAACTCCATGAACATCTTGTTGGTGTCCACTACTGCTTGCAGGTTTTAGGCTGTGAAATGCTGTCAATACCACCCCAAAACATTGGCTGAGCGCGATCGCTTCATGGGAGTGCCATCTATTGCACCAACCACGCGATAATATCCTTAAAGCCTTTAACCCTCTTATTCCACCCGGTATCAGTGCGCTGGAAGTGAACAAAGCGCTTGTGGTCGTCGTAAAGAACACAGCAAATTGAAAAAAGCACGCGCGATGCTGTAGCCTTGCTCATTCCAAATTGGCCGGCAACATCAGATAGTGATCCACGCGAGCCGAGATAGAGTTACGTAAGCGCAAGCTTAATCTCCGGCGAATGCTTGGTCCGGTTGTTCTCTGGTAAATGCCCATAGTAGTGGGACCAGCGGCGTCGTAGGTAAGTTGCCACGGTCGAGACATTCTAAATGCCGGGCGGAACGCCTCATCAGAAGCCTTGTAGTTTTCCTCGAAGTAGTTGTTGCTGACATTTAGCTCTCCCCAAGCTTCTTCTATTAAGCTTCTTTCTCCACTGGTACCTACAGCAGCAACCAGGAGTGATAGCAATAACACCAACATGATATTGAACACACCCACGTGTATTGAACCATCCATTGCGTGTAGCCAAGTCCTGGTGGTGTAGCTGCTGCTAGTCCTGGTGGAGCTACTGGTCCTTGTGGTGATGCTAATGCTGATCCTGGCGGGGCAAAGCTGGTGCTGTTGGTCCCGACGGGGGCGAAGCTGTTGAAGCTGGTGCTGGTCCTGGCGGGGATGGAGATGCCGAAGCTGGTGCTTGCAGTTGTGAGGCAAATTTAATATCTGTAAAATTGTAATATTCCTGGTAAATATAAGATACTACAGTGAAAATTTGCCCCAGTTGACCGAATGAAACATCACATTAGGGGTCTAGATGCCATTTTATGAACAGGTTGAGCGGTCGATGTAACGTAAACCAATACGTTCGTCCACAAGCGTACGCGAAGAGAAAGAACGCGCGAGCTAACTCATTTTGTGCTGCACTTTGAAAGAATATTTCCAGATGTCACTTGAAACGAGGGATCATCAGAGTGATTCAAGTTATCAATAGAGGAGTGGGCTGGTAGCGCCTGGTGCAGGAAAAATCGAAGGTTTTAGTGCAGTGTGAAGAGTGGTCGAAGGCTATCGTAGTTTTAAGATTGCTCTAACGCTATTCAAGGAAAAGCGCTGGAGTAAACCCTAGAAAGGATGGAGGTCGCTAAACAAAAGACACCTTCTCCGTGTCGCCACCCATCATTGACGCCACCGGCCCTTGACCCAAGTTAGGAAGTACCTACTAGGTACATCAGTCTCGGTTTATCGTCCGCCCTGCAAGCCACTCTCCCCACTCCGGGGTACCTACGCCCCCACGGCGTCGATTGATCGAGGCTTCCCATCGGTCTACCCGGCTATCTAAACTACGGCATTAAATCGTTTGAAGCGGGGGTGTTCACTGACTGCGTCCGTTGCGCCCCTGCTCAGCGTTAGTTCATCACACAACCTGCACGGAGGTACGCAGCAGCGTGGCGACATTCCAAGTGAGTATGGTGATGACAGCGGTGCTACCGCGACAAGAACGGCTCGGCCGAGTACAACCTGAAACTAAACGTCAACAACCTGCGCGAGTACGTGCAGCGCCAGCAAGGTTTGCGCGTGCTGCTAGAGACCAAAACCTGAAGCTTGCGTTGGCGCGCGAGGGCGCCGTACTCCATGCCGTCGATCAGTACTGCACCGTGTTCGCGCACGGCATGCACAACCCCGAGACGGGCAGTTACCGCGTGTGCAGGTGCTTCGACATACAAGTGAGCGTCAAGGGCTTCATGGACATGGACGTGAAGTTTGGCGCCTCACGCGTATTTGACCAATGGCACCTGTACACGCAGTTTCTCACCAGAATCGCGGTGCGCTTCATCTCGGCCGAAGTCTGCGGCACCGACCCCATCGTCGTGTTTGCAGGAACGAAACCCCTTCCACGACTGCAGGCTTCCCTGTACTTTGCGATTTGTGAGGGCGTTGGGCTTCAAAGATCGGCACCAAAAACAAATTAGTCATCTTCAACTTTTGTATCCGACGACATAATTTGTAAGTATGTAAAATTCGAAAGCAGACAATCTATGACCGAGTACCCGACCATTAGCCAAGTTCTGGAACATAATACCCTTTCATATCAGGCATCCATCTCAACAGGAACACTGTGTCTCTTAATAACCCTTTAGAAAACATGGATTCTGATCTATTTATAAAATTGAGACACTTGTTTTTTATCGCGTAAACTGATGTGTACCACAGAGAGAATTAATCCCTACGTATTCCGTAAACCAAGCACTACCAGTATAATCCAGTAGTTGCGTAAAGTTCTCAAACATGATTTGATCCAGTTACATGTCACCGAACTGATGTAAAATCATTGATGTTCACGTCTCTTTAACTTCGGGAATTCGGGTCGGATTCCCGCACCATACCTTTTTTAAAATCGCGAAATGGCATTCTAATTTCTATACTTAGCAGCTAACTTTCGCGTCTTTTAACGTTTTTTGGGGTCTTACCCGTGCTGTTTTGTCCATTGACTCCCTTGGGAAACACTCGTACATCCATACTTGTGCTATTACGTCGATGCCCGCTGGTTTACGGACATCCTTTCAACCTGGGACGACCTGTACGGTCTAGAGGTCGCTGAGCGGAATGCAGAGACGTCTTCAGTCGTTTCGGTCGCTTGCCGATTCTGAGTCCGCGAGCAAGACGTATTGCGCCGAGCTTTAGATAAATGATCCGATGCGATGACCGGTTTTGAGGCGGGATGACTGCTCTTTGGAGGGCGTTTTGCGGTGCTGTAATAGTTTTGTGTCTCTCTGACGACCGTGTTTCCAAGCGCAGCAACGGTGGAATCTGACTTTTCTGGTTTTGGTCGGGAGAAATGTCAACAGTCGCTGACAAATTCTCGTTGGGAGGCATTTTCACGTGAACCAGTTCGATCTTGCATCCGAGAAAGTAACATTTGGTCGAATCATTTTAGTCCATGTATACTATATTTACTATACCTTCTTCATTCCCTCACCTTACCTTTCTTAAGGTCTTTCAACCCGAGATTAGCTTAATATCGATAGTTGCGGGAATTCCCGCAGCTACAGAGGCCTGTGATGATGTTACAATCATGCAGGGATTGGTAGTACTGAAACTTTTTCTCTGTTACTGACAGCAGTTTGCCATTTCAGCACCCTAAACTACTGCAGTACTTAGCAATTTAGTTTGAGACGTCTCAACTACTGCGGTAGCAGTACTACAGTACTGTCAATTATTGGGTGTCAAAGCGTCGTCCTTGGAGACCGCAGCCGACGTCTCCATACGACGGGCCTCAGCGCGGTTGTGCTTCAACAGCACTTGTATTTCTGCTCGTTCGTTATCCGTTCTTGTTCGGTGCGAACTCACGACGAAGCCACCCGTAGAATAGACACGCTCTTGGAACGCGTTTGAAGACGCTCGTCCAAGCCAAACTTGGGCGAGTGAGGTTCCTGATTCTCGAAGCTTGCGGCAAACGTCGACCTATTTGAACACGCCAGCACACCTTGTCGTTTCGACGCGCCAGAAGCAGACATATGAAGTCTTCGGTGTTAAGCTTCTCATCTGCAGCTTGTGGTACCACATCGTTCACCCACTCATTGTACAGTGTAGTTGACAGCTACTAGTTGTACATGTACCACTTCTTCAGCTCCTTACCTGCTTCGTCGTGTAGATACCCCAATGATTTGCTCTCATCCGTCGACGGCGCCGATGCACCGTAAAGTACAACTCCATCGACGACGCAGGGCACCAGATCTAAATTCCTGGCCGATCTATTGCAGCGTGCTCACAACCATGGGGTAAGCTCCCGGAACTCGTCACGGTGCGCGTCGCGCAACATTCTCCGTCCTTCCTTGATCACTTCGTCGATCTCAGCCATGTAGACGTCCTCAGAACCCGTAGCCGCCATGTCTGCGGTAAAGGGAGTATCTGAGGTAGCCTTTGTACTCGAGCGTACAAGCGCATCCACCAAAGCTTTGATCTGGAGTTCGGCAGTAAATGACAGTACTATTGGGACGACAGAGACCTTGAACAGTTCAACACTGAACAACGTAAGATTTCGTGGGTGGTGCGTTCTTAGAGGACGGTGCTCTATCACTAGACCTCAACCTGCGCGTGCGAGTGGTGAGGATGGCTCCTAAGTGCTCAGTGGAGAATGGGTTGTTGATGAGGCGCGTGAAACTGCCTGAGAGAGTGGGACCCGAACGATCCCTGACCGTTCCGGCAGTTCCTCTACCCTACGTCGAGACCGTCATGCATTCCGGCCATTCTGATCTGCTTTCTTCGCACCTGGGGCTGACAAAGACTCTCGAAAAGGTGGAACGCCACGCGTATTGGCACCGTTGGCACCGTGACGTCTAAGCATACTTACGAGATTGTGACAAATGTGGCAGTGGTAAGGGAGCACGCTCTTGGCGTGCTGGTCGAATGCAGAGAATGCCCGTAGTCGATCTGACGGGCCCGTTTTCACTACTCGTGGTCGATGCTATCGGCACCCTACCCGAAACGAGTCCAGGAAACAAGTGTATTTTGGTCTTTGTGGATTATTTCACCCGGTGGGCTGAAGCGTTCGCCGTGGACCCCCTGGACTCGGTGACCTTCGTCGAAGTGACGGTGAATGGGGTTGTGGCCCGACACGGGGTGCCGTCGCGCCTTCTCAGTGACAACGGGTCGAACTCCACGCCCGAGGTGGCCCGGTCATTTTACCAGACGCTGGGCATCAAGAAGTTGTATGGTGCGGCCTACCACCCGCAGGACTAGTAGAACGGTTCAATGGGACGCTGATTGGAATGCTAAGGATGCATGGAGTGAGGCTCAGGATGGCTGGGACGTGTATTTACCGAGAGTATTATTCGCTTACAGGGCGTATTATCATGAAGCCCTTGGTGATTCGCCGTTCTTCTCTCTGTACGGACGGGACCCGGTGCTCCTGTTTGATGTGGCCTTTCTAATCTTGGGCTCCAAGTGGAAAAGCAACGAGGTTGCCCAGTACCGCCGAGAACTGTACACATCCCTCGGTTCGTCGCGTCACCTCGTGGAGCGTCAGCTGCTCAAGACCCGGGATCGTCACGAGCAACGCCTGGATGGGCAAGTAGCTGTGGAGTACTAGGTTGGTAACCCTGTGTGGGTATACCAAGCGTTCAGAGCTCGTCGCGGGGAGTCCCGGACGAAGAAGCTCGCTTTTTCATGGCATGGCCCTTATCGGGTAGTGGATCGGGTGGGCGACAACGCCTATCGGGTCGACATCCCGACCCACCCTAGCAAGACCGTCACGATCAACGTGAATCGGCTCAAGAAGTACCGGGGAAAGTGGTCTAGACCGTTCATGGACGAAATACCCGAAGGAGTTGAGAATGCCGTTGAAGAGACCGGTGGTCCCTTCGAAGAAGCCGACTTACCAGCGTCCAGCTTCCCAGAGCGGTTGACCGTAGGCACCGACGACACCGTGATTGCGGGAACGGATGCCCCTCTTGTTGGTGTGGTCGCAAAACGGAGTTCGAATCAGCCAGTGGAATATCTGGCATTGATGACATCGTATGAGACTTTTTGGTTATCAAGGGAACGCCTACTTCCTAAATACGCTTCGCTCGTAAAGGCCTTCGAGCAGGCGGAACGGAAGAAAAGGGTCTGCCCGGGTTGCGCCAGAGTGCTCGATTAGCAGACGCTAATGCCCAGATTGACGATGAATACCTGCTCATGGTGTAGAGGGCCAAGTGCCTCTCTCGGGTCAAAGAAATGATCGATTGTGGAATAGAAGGCTCACGTGTGGAGAATGCGTGTGAATCTTTCAAGGTTATATTTTTGTGTGGAATCTTACTACCGGGTTGGCCTCAGGATTACGGTTGAACTAGTAGACGGAATCGAAAACGGTGTTCATTGAATTGGAGAGGCCCCCTTAGACGAATGAGGGCTAAATGCGAGAGAGCTCAGAGCTCAATGGAACCCGACTTGTTGGTCCAACCAGAGCCGGCTGACGTCGACCCGTCCTTAGCGGCCGGTGGCTTGTCCTCGAGAGCTCTGGGGGCCAGAAGGTCCGTCGAAGGAACAGCCGGCTTGTCGCCGCTGAAATCTCCGCCGCCAGTTTTGCCTCCGCCGCTGGTCTTGTCACCACTGGACTTGGCCCCTCTTGGCTTGCCATGGCCGGACTTGCCGCCGCCGTCGCCGCCCGCCTTGCGGACGCTTGCTTTGCCCTTGCTCGTCTTGCCGCCGACGGCCGAACCTTGTCCCCCGCTTTCCCCGCCGGAGTCCTTGGAGTCCTCGGCAAGACCGGAGTGCGGCAGCTCTTCGACCTCGCTGGCGGCCGCCTGCGAACTTGGCAACTGGATCGGAGGGGTTGGTGCCATCGCCGTGTACTCTTCGTCGTCGTCCTCGAAGTCCGAATCGTCGTCGCCATGCTCCGAGCGCTTGAACTTCTTCTCGTCGTAGATGGTTACCTTCTTCTTCGACAGTAGTAAGCGTGCTACATCGCCTTCGACAGGCCGGAGAGTCCGATCGGCGAGCAGCGCCTTCCACGGGCCGCTCGAACGGTTGCCCACCCAGTAGTGCACGGGAGGCGGTCCGTTGGCGACGTCCAGCTTGATACGAGCTTGATCCCGGTTTGAGAGACGCAAGTGAAGCTTGCGGGAAGGATCAATCAACTGGGTCTGCTTCAACAGTTCCGGAATCGACGCGTAACCATCCTCGTCGATCAACGCCTGGTTGAGAGCTCGCTCGAGCACCCTGTCGTATCGAGCGCGATCCGTGGTCAGGAGAGTGGCGAGGTCTTCGGGTGGCGGCTTCGTTGCAGACTTGGTCCCCGGAGAATGCTTGGCCGCCTTGCCGCCCGGGTGTCGTGGGAACGGTTCTCGAACCGATCCAGGAAGCCATAGTAGCCGAACTCCTCGATGTTGCTGCTCAAGAAGTAGGTCCGGGCTGCGATCGCGAGGAGTTTCAGCTTGCGGCGCTCGTCGGAGTTCTTGGTCGGCGCGTACAACGCGCAAGCGTAAAAGACCCGACGGTGGCGCATCCACGACCGGTAGTGCTGCAAGCACTGGTCTACGTACTCTTTTGAGTCGCACCAGCACCGCTGGCCGACCCAAGGGTACACAATTCGGAACGGAGCGACGTCTCAGCTCGTAGCCACCTGAAAAATGTCGGCCAAGTCGATCTTGATCAAGGCCGGGGTGGAACTGGGGAGGTTGAAATTGAACAGCGCCTTCTTGGGGGTCTTGCGCTGCTTCTTGGCTGCTAGGGACTTCGACTTGCCCGAGCTGCGTGGCGCCGGACGCTTGAACGACGCATGCGGGGACTCGGCTTAATAGCGGGTGTTAGGAGGACGTGCCCGTCATCATCTCATCGGGCGGCGGCAACAGCAGGACCGTCCCCGTCATCGATGCCGTGTCGTCGCCGCGAAGAATCGCCATGGTGAGGTCGTCCAGCACCTCGAGCCCCAGGGCAGAAACGTTTTCAGCGACGCGAGCGCGGAGGTCGGACCACAACTCAAACTGGCCGACGAGGATTCCATCCTCGCCGTGCTCGTTGCGCAGGAGGTTGGCGAGGTGCTCCACCTCCTCGTCGATCTTGGTCTTCTTCCTCTTCTTGGGATGGCGGGCGCGGGGTGACGGCGGAGTGGCGAGAAGTGGCGTGTCCGAGGCGAGTTGGAGCGTGAGGTGCTTGCCCCCCCCTTGGAAAGGAGCGGTTATCGAGGATAGATGGCCCCTGACTTGCGGTTGGATGCAGGAGTTGTAGCCCAACCGTCTGAGAAGTGGGTGCGGGCGTCTTCCGCCCGAGCTCCAACGATGTTGAAGCTCGTCCCTCGCTCTACGGGAGACACCGAGCGTTAGTTGCCTCTCCGTACAAGAACGGATGCTCTCACTCTGGGGACTAGTTCGAGCAGCCGGATTGCGAATAGCCCCTCTCAAACCCGAGAGGCTGATGGGTTTGTGACTACCCCTTCTCTGCTAGCGACAAGCCCGATGACTTACGACGCGAACGGTTCGACTAACCCCATCGAAGAGGAGTCCGGCGCGAGGTCAGTTTAAAACAGGAACCCTACTCGGCATGGAGGCGACTACGCACGCCCTAGTGGAGCTGATCGACTTCGCGGCGACTGCGACTTCGTCGATCTGCGCCGCCGGTTACGATCACCGCTGCGAGCTGGCATGGTTGGTCGCGGGAGTCGTACTGTGGATGATCACCGAGCCGCTGCGCGGGATAGGCACCCGACTCTCTTCAGAGGCCTCGAAATTCGCGCTCAAATGGGGCAAGCTCAGCGAGCGCCGCTTCAGCTGCTATGTGCGAGGACCGGCAGTCCAGGACCAACCGTTCCGGCCCATGATGTGGGAGATGTACAAAGCCTTGTTGGCGACTCCGATGGTCGTCCTGGAAGCGAGAAAGGCTCTCGGCGACGGACTCGGCCGCCTCACCTACAAATGGGCTGACGCCTTCTACGAGTATTGGTGCGTGTACATTTCCGAGTCCTGGGCGTACGCTTGGCGCACTACGGCCAAATACTACGACGGGGAACACGTGGAATCCCACCGGACGGTTGCCCGGGCCCGACTACTATGGCAGCTAGCCTGGACATTCGGTTCCTTGCTGGCCTATGCCTCCTCCTTTGGTGCACTGTTCTGTATGAACTTCTGGCATGGGCGTTCTGCGGGCTACCCGGGACCGTGGCGTTGATGCTATCGTTCAATTACGCTTTCGTTGCCGATGACGGGGACACGGTGTCAGAAGGGCTAGCAGCGAATTCCTCGCTGATGATGGTCAAGGGACTCGTGTTCCTGATGCGTCTAGCTAGTCGACTACGGAAACGCTACGAGTCCGACATCGGAGGATGCTCATTCCTGGAGATGGCCAAGAAGAGCTATGCCGCGTGGTGTCTAGCTCTGGAAGAGCAAGAACAAGCAGAACGGCTAAGCGAAGCGTTTTGGCGGATGGGTGATTACGAGGATCGACCGCGAGCCCCGGTGCGCACTAGAAGTGGGTTGCACGCAGAACAGCGAGCGCTAAGGGCCCAACGTGAGGGCGAGCGCGTTGCTGACCCTCGACGAGGACGTCGAGTTTTAGTCGGGGAGGATGTCTCGAGCTGGAACCGTGGTCGTCGTCTAGGCACGGTTGACCGTTCCGAGTCGAGATTTGCCCCTGTGCACTCGAGGTCCGAGGGAAGGGAGGAGGACGAGCCCTGGTATGGGGCGGTTTAAGACGATCGTGGTGTTGTGCCTCGCGGACGGATGCCGTGGAGGACTTTGCGGTGGACGTTTGGCAGTTACGTGTGAGATAAGCGGGTGGGGTGAGAGGGACTGAAGATCCTCGGTGATCGGGCTGACTTGCGAGGCAGCTGGACCGTGGAGGACGAGTAGGATTTGTAGACCTTTGTTTTGAGTGAGCTCGGTCGTTAATCTACCTAACAGGACCAACACTGGTCAAGGCGTAAGAAACTTTACATTTACTTTTTGTATTGTTTTAAAGCTTCTAGCCTAGTGTAAGTAATCTAGTAGCCCCAAGCAGCACGTCGAACGCTCCTATACAGCGACGGCCAGCCCCGAAAACCGGTCCAAACAGGACGACTCGCGACACTGCAAGGTCTGTTCAAATACGTAGATGTTTGCCGCTGGTTTCGAGAGTCAGGATCAAAACTGTCCCCGTCCGTTTCCTCACTTGCCCGAGTTTGGCTTGGAAGAGCGTCTTCAAACGCGTTCCGAGAGCGCGTCTTCTCTACCGGCGGCTTCGTCATGAGTTCTCGCCGAACACGTACGGATAACGAACACAGAAATGCAAGTTCTGTTAAAGCACAACCGCGCTGAGGTCCAGCGTATGGAGACGTCGGCTGCGGTCTCCAAGGACGACGCTTTGACACCCAATAATTGACATTACTGTAGTACTGCTACCGCAGTAGTTGAGACGTCTCAAACTAAATTGCTAAGTACTACAGTAGTTTAGGATGCTGAAATGCCAAACTACTGCCAGTAACAGAGAAAAAGTGCCAGTACTGCAATCCCCTGGAAACGATACCTACATTTTTTGTGAACCACATACGCGGAATCAATCCCTATTGGGCTGTACGTATTAAAACATGTACTACTGAAGTAGCACTATAATACCAGTATAATTCACAATCGAATTGAAGCACCACAGCAACTCTAATAAGTACGACCTCGTTTTGGAACCGGTTCGAGATGCGGTTTTGGAACCTCGGAACTTAGGTTATTTTGTGATTGTTCTCAGTCAGAAGCAAGCAGGAGTATGCGAACCAATCAGGTACCGCGACAATCGCGCGGGATTGCAACATGAAGGGCCACCAAGACTCACAAGAATGTTGTGATTAGAAAGAAAGATGGCGCGAAAAGTGTGGTTCCAGCTAGTGGATGCAGAAACTCGCAGCGCGCACGTGGATACCCACGTCAGCGTTATTGGGGACGAGCTGTTTTTCGAGTACAATTGGCGGGGTTTCGAGTAATGGATGTTTTCTGTACAAATCGATGGCATTTCGAGTGCAGCAAAGTTCGCATCGGATGATTGCCCGAGTACACCTAAGTACGAAGCAACCTTAAGGCCTCAGAGAGACCGTTTGCAACCGAAGCGAAGCGAAGATCTGCAATGGTCGGCGCGTGGGCTGGAGTAGTTGCCCTTACAAGAAGGTTATATCTATTTTCCGACGCCTTGCCCGCCATGAGCGAAGCGAAATTGGCGGTGCAAACGAGGAGCTCACCGGCCAGATTATCCAGCTGTACATTGTACTCGCTACAACCACCTTTGGTGTCCGAGCTTAACGAGTACTTGATAACCGGACTTGCACTACCATTGTGCCGCTGTGCGGCTTCTTCAGGTCTCCGCCAGGGATGCTGGCCACCGCAACCAAGTAGCAAATTCATCTGCTGCTCGGGAGTATGGGGAGCCCTGTCAGATCTGCTCCCAGCCCGCCGCAAATTGCGGCACTGATATTTTTCGTAATAGTAATAGGCAGCGGTATCTCGTAGTCATTGGTGACATCAATATACCCCTGTCTGAGCCTGTTTTGTAGACAGGACGCGTGATAACGTTCCGTAACGTCATCGTGGGCGTCAAAATGTGCAGCCCGCCACCTCCAGACGGCCAGCAGGTATTGCGCGGCACCCAGAATCCAGCCGTGGCCCACCAGCCTGTCGACTGTGCCCCCCACCAGATCCGTCTGGTCTGTAGTCATTGCGGCGAGTAGCCTTACCGTCACCGTCATCAAACCTAATGGCATGCATGGCAATGTGAGCGAGAATATCGCTGTTTCAGTAGCGTCCGTCTGTAGACCCACTGCCTTCCATCTCGACACTAGAATGTTTCGCAATGTTCGTGCCGCCGTACATTCCCAAAAAGATGTGATAGAGGTCCACCCTCCCGGTTCGGATGCACCCAGTGTGTGGACAGTCAAATCCAGCCGTCATCGGGTTGTACGTGGTGAAAGCGTGGTGCTTAATCCTGAGTAGTAGTTGTTCCCCCCAGGGATTGAGCCCCACTATCCGTCTAATTCTTTTCCATGCCAGGGCGTCGAGGCCTGATGCCGCTGGTTTGCTCAGCAGCTTCCACCGGTTCTGGCGGGTTTGGCAGCATGCAAGCCCTATAGCTAATTTGGCCTTGCCCAGGGCAGTTTTGAAGGTCTTCCTCGCCGTCTTCCACCAGTGGGATCCTGTCCATAGACAGATTATTCTTGGAAGTCTGGGGTGTGGATGCACTGCTGAGATCTGGGCCCTCCGCCCCACGTCCTGTTCCATGTTTGTGACCAAGTCTCTGTGTGACCTGATCAGCCTGGGTACCTTTATACGTGTCTGTGGCTTTGGCTCTCCCGTGAAGCTCCTGTCTGCCGCTAGTCGTCGTTGAATTGGGGCCACTTCCTCGCCCTTAGTAGTGTATCGTATGCTCCCCTTGTGGTCCCCGGGCCACATTAGTTGTGGGAAATTTAGCAGTAGGAGTAGGATAAGCTACCCTGCCTGTCCTCTGACGGCCGAGGTGAACGGACGTCTGAGTGCGGTGACCAGCATTCCCCCAGTCTGTTTCCAGGTCCAATGTAATACGTCTTTGAGTAGAGTTCCTCTCCGGCATATAGCCCTAAATCGGGTGTTCGGATTGACCACCCTTCCTCTTTCCGAGTACAGACGCATATCCGAGAGCACCACGTAAGGTAACCACTCGGTGCAGAATTCTTCATGAATTCCCGCATCAGCCTCTGTGTATCTGCTTCACAGCGGTCCTTTTAAAGGTGAGGTGTCGACATGTAGTCGTCGGCCTCTCCAAACCTGCCCCAAGGGGTCCGAAAATACAACGAGCAGTGGAGAGCTTGCACCATTAGGGCCTTGTCCGGGTGCGCTGTCACTCCCCCGTATGAGTTACACGGGAGGGCACCCGTTGCTCATAAATTTGCACAATATTTTTTTTCCCTTTCAGCGGTGGTGGTGTGTGTCTCGGTGGCACGTAGAGAGGAAAAACTGCGGGACCCATCTCCCACTACTAACGTGTCCAACTCTGCATCTAATGCCCATTTGGTCACTGTGACTGCAGCGTGGGCAAGCAATTCCAGTTTCAGATCCGGGACCGCCAAGCCACCTTGATGCCTCGGCAAGGCGGCCACGTGGCCGTTCAGCCAAGCTCGTCCGTCCACGCGGCCGTCCGTGAAACATGCATGCCAGACAAAATTCCGGTTCATTTTTTGAAAAACCGCGATCTTCACACTCGATGTCCAGCAATGTCTGGGGATGAATGTGATTTTGGGAATGACTACAGCCTGGACGACCAGGCTGCGCTGGTTTGCCGTCATACTTTTCCTTGCCGCCAGCGCTAGCCTTGTCACCAGTTGCGTCTTCGTCAGCTTCCAGGTGTAATCTTCGTCCGGGATGCTGCCCACTGGGATGACCTAATACCGGGATAGTTTTGTGACCGGTTGGACCTTCAGTGGAGGCGGTAGCATTGGCAGAGATGCAATTGCCTCGGGGTTTAGTGCAATAACCAGTGTTTTTCCTGCATTCAGGTACAGACCTAAGGACGCAGCAAACACCTGTGTAATGTTCACGAGGAATGGGATTTCTGCCGGTGATCTGACGCAACTGGCAGTGTCATATGCGTACCCGCCTACTTTGAGCTGTACTGTACCCGCCTTGCTGCGTAAAGTAATGCCTTGTAACGAGACTGATGTCGCCTGCTCACCGGCAGACCGTACAGCTCGCACCTGTGCCTGCTGCTGCGTCACTCCAGGTCGTACCGCACTCGAAACGGAACACCGAGTTGGCCACTCCTAAGCGGCCGGAACGCGTCCGCTCCTATTTATTCCACCCTTAGTCGATCCGTTAACACAGAGACTTCTCGTCACTGCACGTCGTCTAACCAGTCGACTCCTAAAGCACGCAATGTCCTGTCGTGAAGCCTCGGCTTACGCCAAATCTCCAAGCCACTCGGGAGTACGCCTCGGGCACCATCCCTACCCAGCCACACAGTTGACGCTGAGAGCACACAGCTCCCTCACTGGTATCCAGCTTCGCTCCAGCACCCACCACGCGCCACCAAGGACCAACCAGCAGGTCGTTCGTCTCCCACCACAGTCACTGTCAGCACTCCGTACTGCTTTGCGACCTCACACTCTGCTCACGGGGCTCACACTGGCAGCTCTTGTCAATGTCAGCGTCACCGCATCTCTGCCGCCGACTGCCGTAGACTTCTGGCCCGCACTTGTCGCTGCTGTCGTTGCTTGGTTCGTCCGACTTGTCCTGGACGCCGCAAATCTTGTACTGAGGCTCTGTTTCGGTGGCAGCCCCACTCGCTGTTGTGCGTCCATAGCCACCCATGCCCTCTGCGCATTCAGGGCCGTCCACTACGCTCGCGCGACACCTCGCAGTGACCCTCGGCACCAAGATCGCCCTTGCGCGGCCTGGCGCACTTGTTTTTCTGTGGGTGCGGTGGCTCCTCGTCGCGGATCTATACCCACCGTTGCTCCTACGCCATTGGCCAGCACTTTCCCGTACGCGGACATGGAGCCGATCCACTTCAACATGGACACGTCGTTGCACTCTACCAGCGAGTGCATCGAGTCGATCTGCACAAAGCGGACGTTCAACATCCTTAACGCTGGTATTTGCCCAGCCCTGTCCTTCGTTGCCACAGTCACTCCGTTGTTGTCTTTCCCCAATGTCTGCACTACCCCCACGCTCTCGTACCTCCAACCCACTACAGCCTTTTAACGATGTGTATGAATCGACCCGTCGGTAAAGGGCCTCCAAGACAAAAAGAAAAAGAAGTGGGGCCAGTGGGCATCCTTGTCGTATGCCGCATGTGACCTGGACCCAGTGTGACCTGAATCCATTTGCTAAGAAGCGGACCTTGGTCCCCTCATGTAGCCTCCGAATAGCTGTACAAAATTCGCTGGGACAGCCCAGCCATTCCAACCCATCGTAAAGCAAATCTCTATCCACAGAGTCATAGGCTTTGCGTCATAGGCTTTGCGGAAGTCTAAGAGTAGCGCCAGCGCCTTTTCCATGACCGGGTCTGAGGTAGCAGCCACTTGTGCCGCCGTGAACAAATCTATTGTCTCATGAATCGTCCTAAATGGCACGAAGCCATTTTGGTTCCGGTGAATGATCTTGTTCAATTTTCTGCTTGTCCTTGTCGCCAGCATGCGAGTTAGTATCCTATAGTCAGAATCCAAAAACGCCAGAGGGCGGTAGCTGAGTGGGTTCTAGTCCACCGAGGGTTGCTGTCCTGCCCTAGCCGCCTAATCCTATTTTCTTGCTTTAACAACCGCCGTATCTTTTGGTTGTAACTGGCCCGTGCCGACTTGCGTTTGCGTTTGATAACGGCTAGAGTTTCTTTGCGTATGGGGTGTCCTCTTGCAGTTCCTTTAGAAACTCCTGTAATTGACTTTGGATCACTGGCACTACGACCTCCTTCGCCATCTTAGGCGGTGTCCTAGGTTGGATCGCAGCTGGCTCAGTAGGGTTTCGTCACATGACTCACCTGCTTTGACGAATTTGATAGCACATTGGGGGCTAGTGGATGCCCTCCCCCCCCCCCCGATGATGTGGGACATCTAGACATGGCGGAGTATTATGAACAACCCCACACGTACCGGTATCCACTCCGTGGCGGGGTGGAAGCCACCGCTCGCCTCGATCGGTGGTATGTATCAGCACCCATGGTGGAATGGGTAGTGGCAGTAGAAGTAAGGAGGACGGGTACGCGGGCGGACCACAGCGCAGTGAGGCTCCACCTCAGAAGCCCCACCGACCCTGTGAAGGTACGCAAACCAACGACAGTCTACCTCCATGGTGCAGTTAAAGTCACCTCCTACAACAATTTTGTCCACCTCCGGCAATTCGAGAGTGCTGAGATGCCTGTGGTATGCTTCTCTGCGTCCTCGTCTATGGGGTGCGTACACACACATGAATAGTATGGTGCTTCCAGCGTAAACCCCCGTGATCACCATAAAATGACTCGTCCATTCCTTGACCAGGCAAGGCTTGGCGTCTCTAGTTGTCCGTATACCGACCTCAGTGGGCCAGTGGCCACACCCTGACATTGAGACCGGGAGGTACAGGGATCTATACCGCCGAGTGCGGATCTTTCACCTGACGCCGGAGATAGGCAATCTCGTGGACGAGCAACCACCCCCATAGGAGTGGCCGCCCTGCCAACCCGCACCCAATGTGGTGTGTGATAGTTGGGTGGGCTGGAGGCCCTACGTGCCGAAAATTCTCCATAGTGTAATGAAGGGGTTCGGAACCCGGTCCCAAAAATGCGTCGGATAGCTACCAGCACCTGCGCCAGAAGTGGGCTTAAGCCCTGGCGTACGGGTTTCGGTAGCTTAAATCTCTAGTTGTCCGTAGGGGTCTGTTAAAATGGCAACTCCACCCTTACGGCTGGAGGAAGGTGCCCAGTAAGATAACTCGTTGCCTGGCGCGTTCGGGCGGAAACCCCATGCTTTAGCATGTTTTTCCTACATGAGTCCAACTTTATCCGGTTCGACGTGTGTTTCCTGTAGAAACACTACGTCCTGTCGGCCATGACCGTCTGCCTGACGGAATGATCTGAAAATGACGTCCTGATGCGTCACGCTGGAGCCAAAACCGTTGGCATTGAGCGTGACGTTACTGAACGTGCTATCCTGATGATGCAATGACCCGTTGTGCCTCCTCCGCTTTCCTTTGCTCCTTTCTAAAGCCCGCCACCTCTACCCTGTGTGCCTGTTGAAATTCCATGTGCACTTGTAAGGATCTCTGGTGCCTAGAAACTGTCTGGAAGAAGTCTACCGTTGTCTAGGCGCCAGAGCGCCCTTTGTCCTCCGGCGCTGTGCGCTGCAAGACTCCCCTCTCTGGCTGCGACCAGAGGTAGTAGATGGCAAGTCCCCCCCCCGTGGCGTCCTGGTCGGGTTGCTGTATGATGGGTTACATCCGCCCTCCCTCTACTGAAGGCGGTATGCGATGTCTTCACCCGCTTTCTCCTCCCTCGGCCCGGCGTTGCTATCCCGTTGTGTAAAACAGTAGCGCCGAGCTGTGGCCCTCGACTTGGTTCAATGTCGAAGGCCGGTTGTAGGGATTGAGTGCCCTTAGTATTGCGTGTTGGGTCCTAGACGCGTCTACAGTGAGACGAGTCTGTCTTCCCAAGTAAGCCCGGTCGGAAGTAGCACCGAGGCCCCCCCATTCCCCTATCGGTGATGTGCTTGTAGACTTGCTGCACGATCGGATGTTGGTGGTGGACATCCCCCAATTGAGATCGTGGATACCGTCCCCATGGCGTCTCCTTCCAGTCCCATACCACTGTAGGAAGTACGTGTAGCGTAGTCCAAATGGATTCAATCATGTACTGGGGACGGGCGCAATTCAGCGCAGGTGGATGCATCTTTCCGAGCCTTTGCCATCTCTTTGGATCGCGGGCCATTAATCGATCCCTTCTCGACCCACCATCCGCCGTGCATGCCGCAAGCCATGCCGTACAGTATTCTCTCGCCGTGACAGGCAACTCCTCATCGGCCGTGAGACCACGGAGCATGGCCACTTGAGTGTCGTACACCTCTAGATCCCCCCAGCGCATTAATAACTCTGCAGGCGGCACCTTAGCAGCCACCTCCGGATATGGTAATGCACGGAACATGCCGTGCAGCGTTGGTCTGTGTGGTACTAGCCAATGTACCATAGTGATGAAAGCTGCCCGGCCTTCATGAGGGCCGGGCGGTTTGAACTCCGGCTTTACCTGTCGTTTCCAGGCTGCGACAGCATTTGTTTCTTTTTGTAATTGGCGAAGTTTCGACCGACCCGCCACCATTTCAGGCTCTAGGTATATAGAATCCAGAATTATGCGTATCGTCGGCAAGGCCACTCTGCCTTGCGCAGAGATGCGGTGTCTACAGGCAGTCCCCGTCGCCACGTCGCCTCTTCGACTGAGTGTCTTCCGCTCTGGGGATGCCATGTTGGCACCCGCTTTCATCTGGAGACGAGTAGCTTCCCCGTGCAGACTAGCCTCCAGTATGGAGATATCGTAGGGCGCGCTGTCCAACTTAGTCAGCTCCAACCTATCATGTACCACGTCTAGTCTGTCCCGACGCTCCATGGCTCCGATAATTACTGTGTTAGTGTCATCGTCCTCCATCATCACATCGGTATCTGCCACCCTGCTCAGACCGTACTCAATGTGAGCAGTTACTTCTGAGTACCACGAGTGCGACGAGCAATTCGCCCTTGCGAAATCCGTGTCCCCTTCCGCTTGCCACTTGACCGCTAGGTCTCCATGATGAACCCCGTAAAAGTGTCCATGCCTTTTCAGCACTAAAAACACCGGTAATACATGTAGACTAGCATAATGGGCGAGCATTGTTTTGGCTGCTCTGTCGTCAATCGCCCCACCGCAAACTGTTTCGTGGGTGTCTCCATTGGTCAGGGTATAGTCTTTGTAGGAGTAACGCTGTACATGGGCGTCGTTATGCGAATCCACGTCCAGTACGAACAAAGGTTCCCTGTGGTACTGCGACATCGCCCGCAGCACTTCGGTGCCCGCACAAAAGGCAGACGGGACGTGCGTGTTGACCGTGCGCACACGCTTCTGTGCGTAATGATTGTACAAGGCTGTTGTAGCCACTGCAACATCCTGTGGCGGTGGTTGCGAAGGATAGAGGCGTCTCAGCTCCCTGCATGGACCCACTACTTGGCAGTCCACATCGTTGGCAAGATTTGCCATCATGAGTGTGTAGATGCTGCGTTTAATAGCGTTTGCTCCCTTGACGACTTCCGCCGTTAATTTGAGTTTCGTCTCCTCATCTGAGGTCGTGGATGCGTATAACGCAGTGTACGCGCATTGACCGTTTGCAGGTACAGAAGTCAGGGGCCCCTTAAAGGGAAGTAGGAACAACGGTAGTTGCTGAGGCATCCCTGGGGCCGGCGTGGTCTTTTCAAGGGCAAACCCATCCTGACTCAGCGTGGCTTGAGGCGACCGTGTGGTCGTGCTCTTCTGAGGAGCAGGGCTAACCGCCTGATTTTCCCCCCCTGTCCTACCTTGGGTTACACTTGCTTCCGTACGCTCCTTAAAATTGGAGTCCAGCGAAAAAGGGTACTCCGACCCTGGTTTCTGCGCAGGCAATGGTGTGCATGACGGGGCCGAAGACCCAATACACCCAGACATGTCCGACTCCTCCTCACTTGCCATATCCTCATCCACCCCTCCGAGTGGTTGTTGTCCTCCGTCCCTCTTGGCAGCATCCGCCCGTGCAGTCAGTGCTGCAGTCAGAAGTTGGACGGGGGTTTCACTGGGGGAGAGCACTACCCGTCCCTATCCACTGGAACGTTGGCCTCCACAAAATATTTCACGCACTGCTTGTCAGTGATCGTTTCAGGAGCACATCCAAACTCGAACATCGCAATGCGACGACGAGTATCCCCGTCGATACACGCCATAACTGGCATGACAAATGGTCGATTTGCGGGGGTCTGGAAAGTCGAGAGCGCGATGGTGTAGGCCTCATACTGCCGCATGAAGGTTCGGCGCTCCTCAAACGTACTCCCTCGGTAGACAGGGGCTGCGGGAAGATTCTGTGCATTCAGCACGGGGGTCGAAACGTCGATCATGGACACGTCGCTGACATCGCCCGGGGAGGTTGGTATCGGTGTCGAGGGACCGAAAGGGTTGATGATCGGAGCGCTCGTTCGGCGGGCGGCAGCAGCACGGTGTGCAGCGTCGGCGGCTTCGTTGTCGGTCTCCACGTTGAGTCGTTCAAAGTTTCTGTCAGCTCGGAGAACAACGTGTGTCGTACCGAGCGACGGCGTCCCATGTTCGGGCTTGAGTCTTGATGCTCAACCGAACTAAAAAATTCTTTGATCTGAGCTATCGCTCTGCGCGGTGAACTTGCAAAGTAAAACTGACATGTATTTGATTAGCGAGAGCTAATCTGCCCTGTTGAATTTGTGCTGCAAGCTGTTTACGTTGACATTCGAAGGAGTCGGATGACGCCGCGTCCGTGGCGCTAACAAACGATTGTGGTGTTGTCGGATCGGCGTGATGTGGCTTGCCGGGAGCAACACAGACGGATCACCCGATCACGGGGTCGATTTGCAGTACTAGAGGAGGAGGAAGAGGAGGTTTGTGACTCAAATGACTCGGATGGCCGAGACTTCTTGACCATAGATGAAGCTATGAAGTCGCTGCGCATGAATGCCAAATTGCAGGGGGCCCAGTCGCGTATGAACCAACTCCAGGCGGGCATGTACAAGATTGTGGAGGCTCACAACCTTGGTGACAACATGTTTCGCAAGGCGCTGAGACGCATCGTGGGCTACCTATTGGAGGCGCTGCAGCCGGCTGGGTTTCGAGAAATTGTCCGGCATCAGCTCACCATGGAATCAAACATGGAGATGAAGAAGCAAATTGTTCCATTCTGCAAGTGGGTCACTACAATGTTGGCCCAGTACATGCAGTGGAATGACGATGCGCGAGCCCAGAAGCCTGCATCAGAGGCAAAGCCAGGCCAGCGCCAGTAACGTGGCAAGCCGCCGCACCCGAGCACAACCACCAGTTCAACGACGACTAGCAGTAAACCGAGCAGTGACCAGTCTACTACAGGTGAGCGTAAGCGACCTGCGCTACCATGTTTAAAGTGTGCTTCTCCAGAGCACAGTGTGCGCCACTGCCCGTACGCGCAACCCGGCGAAGCAGAGAAGCTTATCGCGGATGTACGAGAAAGGAAGCAGGCAAATCAGCGCCTTCACACAAAAAAGCTGCACGTACCTCCTGGTGGTGGCATCCCCTCTGGCAGCAATTCCGAAGGGACATCGACAGCGCCCGGTCACGTTATGGCCGTTGCTGATGGGCTAGAGGTGACTGCAACTCTCCTCGATAGTGGGTACGATGACACTCTCATTTCCCGCGCAGTTGTTGAGGCGCTGCTGAAACTAGACTCTGGCCTCGACCTTCGCGACGCACCCACACCAGCGTATGGAAAACCGGTCGGGGGCCAGCTCGTCGTGCTATCTCGCCTCGTCCTGATACGCAAAGTTAGTCCGGCCACCTCAGCTGGGCCACTAGTGCTAAGAAACCTACGGTGCTGGGTGGACGAGACGGACGATGAGCTCAACATTACGATTGGCCGTCCGATGATGGAGCGGTTAGGATACTCGGTGGGCGCGTTTCTGGTGGCCGCGCTAACAAAGCAGCCGGAATACGATGGGGGAGGCGGTGCCCAGCTGCCACCTGACAGCTCACCGATGCTGAAGATGCAGAGGCTCCAGTATCAAGCTTGCTGCGACCCACCATTCAGCAGCGAAGCGACCCCATTGGAAGATTTTGCCCTCACGCCGAGGTTTGAGTGCCATGACGTGGTCTCCCAGCGCGTTCAAGAGCTCTTTGTCAAGGGTTTGATGGATGCTGTCGCACGGGGCTAAGCGAGCGGGGCCTACTACGAATGAAGGAGTCGTTGGACAAGTATACCGACAATTTCCGTGTGCAGTTTGGTTTGGACCCCCCGGTTAAGGTTGCTCCACTCAAGGTTCGACTTAAGCCTGATGCTACGCCCGTAAAATGCAAGCTCGCCGATACCCGCTGCTTCACTGCATATTTCTGGACGCGCACGTGAAAGAACTGCTCGACGCGATGCTAATTCGAGAGAACAACCGCAGTACATTGTGCTCGCCACCGCGCATCGTCCCGAAGAAGGACGTAGGAGACGTACGCATGACCATCGACGTCCGCGTAGTAAATGCGTGCACGGAGGCCATGCCCTTCCCCATGCCGCAGCTTGAAGTCGTGATCACTCATGTCGAAGGCGCAACGGTCTTCTTTTCGTGCGATTGGTTTAAAGGCTACTGGCAGTTGCCTCTCGACCCCGAATCCCAAGAGCTCTACACGTTCATGACCCACCGAGGCATGTACACGCCCCTCCGTGTCCCCATGGGAGCCGCCGATTCAGTCGCGTTCTGCCAGCAAGCGGTGGAAGAGATCTTCCGAGACGAGATTAACCATGGTGTCCTAGCAGAGCTTGACGGCCTGCTAGGGTACGTGGCGACGGAAGAGGAATTGTGTGACTTTTTCGATAAGGCCATGCAGAAGTGTGCGGACTACGGCCTAAAACTTCACCCAGGAAAGTGCGTATTCTTCACGAAAAGTATTAAGTGGTGCGGCAGGGTGAAATCAGCGGACGGAGTGACGCATTGCCCGGATCGCATCCAAGGGCTTGTCGACATGGCGCCCCCTATTACCGCCGCTGACCTCCAACAACTGATGTGTGCCGCTAACTGGATGCGAACCAGCATCCCGGAGTAAGCGGACATCACGGGTCCGCTTTACAAGACGTTGGAGGTGGCCATGAAGATCACAGGTAGCCGAAAGAAATCCAAGCTGTAAAAGACCAATTTGGATGAGTGCCAGTGGGGACTAGAGGAGACCGCCAGTCTCAACGATTTGAAGGACGCTCTAGCCCGAATTACTCCCCCTCGCACACCCACGTGCGGATTGGGATGTGCCTATTCACAGACCCAAGCGCTAAGTATTGGGGAGCTGTAGCCACACAGATACCACCAGGCGATCTGGAAAAGCCCCGAGGCGAACAACGGCATGAGCCACTAGCATTCCTCAGTGGAAAGTTTGTAGGTGCTGCCAGTCGATGGGCCATCGTGGAAAAGGAGGCGTTCGCTATAGTCGAAGCCTGTCAGCGCCTTGACTACCTCCTTCTGCGTCCCGGTGGTTTCACTATTTTTACGGACCATCGGAATTTGGGTTACATCTTCAACCCGTACGCGGTCGACGCTGGCATACATCGGTACCAAGCAGACAAGCTACAACGGTGGGCGTTCGGGCTATCGTGCTTTAATTTCGAGCACGTAAGTGGCGAGGAGAATGACTGGGGGGGCTACTTTCTCGGTGGGGCACGCACAGAGACGACCCACCACCTAGCACGCTCCAACTTCGACAACTCGCTGTCGTTGATCAGGTTGCACCACTCTAACAACCAGATTTTGAATGGCCTGCATCTACAGAGATTCGCCACGTTCAAAATGAAGCGATCATACTTCGCGCTCCTGACGACGTGACTCTTGATCCTGAGCGAGACCTGTACGTGACCAACACGGGAAATTTTTGGCTTCCTCCCGACGCCGGCGATCTTCATCAGCGTGTATCTGTCATCGGCCATGCCGGTGCCAGCGGTCACCGCGTTATCAAGGCAACATTGCACATGATCAAGGAAGTTTTCTACTGGCCGACAATGTCTACTGACGTAGAGGCATTCATCCGCGGATGCATTCACTGTCTGAGTACTGGAAACTCTCGCGAGCCTCGACGATTTGGACCTACTCTCCGTGCTACGCAGCCCAACGAAGTCTGACATTTTGACTTTCTCAGCCTTCCAGCGAGTTCGACGGGCCTCCTATACGTGCTCGTCCTGAAGGACGGAATGTCCGGCTACACTGAACTCGTTGGGTGCCCCGCCGCCACGGCCGACGAAGCGCTATCTGCTCTTGTAGACTGGTTCAAGCGATTCGGCATCGTGTACCAGTGGGTGTCTGACCAAGGCACCCACTTCAAGAACCAGCTGATCGACAGCCTTCGCCGGATATTTGGCACCCAGCATCACTTTGTGACGGCATATTGCCCATGGGCGAACGGGTCTGTCGAGGTCGTAAATCGGTTGATGTTGACAGCCCTGGAGGCCCTGCTGAGCGAGCTGAAGCTGCGGATCATGGACTGGCCAAGTTTACTACCTGTCGTCCAGTACAGCCTGAACACCATGCCCTCGGATCGTCTCGGCATGGTTGCCCCACTCACGGCGTTTACCGGTTTACCGGGGTCCTCTCAACTGCGAGCGATTGTGCGAGGAGACGCTATTATCCATCTTAGTGAAGACAGTCTAGCCAATTTCCAGCAGCAGCACCTTACGCAGGTCAGAGGCGCCCTCGACGAGATGCACCGGTCTGTAGCACTTTGTCAATGATTCACTTGGTGGAAGGTCGCAATAGTGTACCCATACGACCATGTGAATCAGACCGGAATCAGATGCATTATTTACATCGAGCCTACTTCAAGTGCACTTTTGCCTGTTCCCAGCTCAATTGGCTGAGGCGGGTCGTGAGCTGGCACTGCGTGTCATTGTATTGCTGTAGGTTCGAGTACTCGTTGATGTCGACAATGGTCCCAGGCGATGGAAGAAGCTCGGAATCACTTTGTAGATTCCAAAGGGTGGCAGCCAAAAGCAACGAGTCAATGTCCTGTCGGTAAGCTTCGTATGATACTTTAAAAACCTACCAGAATAACAAATATGTTAGTAGCAATCAAGCCGCAAAACCATTGTAGACCAAAGTACACTGAGCATATCATCCAGCGTTTCAGGTGCCTGAGCGTCCACAAAGTGCATGCGAATCAGCTTCCATTGCCCGTGAGCATGATCCGAAACCCAGAGCAGCTCCATCCGAAGCAAAAGCTTGGACGTGGGTTCTTTCCTCCGAAGCACTTCCCGTAGAACTGCCGAATGCGGTCAGATAATCAATTATACCTGCTCCACATTTCGTGAGTCGTGCTTTCGATACTGTCGACCACTGTCGCTCCCTGCTCTGCCTCAACAGCCCTCGCCCCCAGCAGCTCTCGCATGCGTTGATATGGCGTCCATGTTGTCGACACCACTTCGACACTCGTACTGGCACTGCTGGTAGGTCCCACCGGATCATCCTGGTGCCGCTTTGAAATACGCGGGCTGGTCTTCATGGCTACCTTGACAGACTCGCGACGTGGCTTTCCCACCATCGTAGAAAAATCATAATGGCACTTGGAGTCGAACGGGTTTATGCATGCGGTAGTCCATATTTCATCAGCGCTTAAACCCATCGTGGATCACGCTGCACTGTACTGTACTGTACAGTATTGACGCTCTAGTAGAGACACGAGCCTCTGCATGTTTCGAGGTAGACTCGAGCCCCTTGAGGGGCACCAACATCCCCCCCCTTCCCACCCAGAGCATCTCTAGAGCATCTTCTGTCGTGGGTTCGCCATACCAAAGGACTACGCATACACACATGAAACTCATATATTTAAACCGGAATGAAGCTCCCTTCCGGCCGGGGTACATATCATATGTGGAACTTATACAACTAAATTTCACCGGAGCCCAGACCTCGCATGAAGGGAATTTACATTTTAGGCGCGCTTAGAATGCGTGCACTCTAGCCATGCTGCCAAAACACGCACCTCATGCACGACGGTTCTCTAAGCCCAATGGATCACTGCTTTTTCGGTGGACCAGATGGATACGTGCGCACCTCATGCACGACGTTTCACCAAGCTCAATGGAGCTCTGCTTTTTCGGTGGACCAATGGGTAAATGCGCTACGAACGAAATCTAGCTAACAGTAGATTCCATCCTAAAAAATAACGCAATAAATTATGCGTTACTTGTAGCTGAGGAAAAGTACCTTCATCCGCGATTGAAATCGTCGATAGCTATATTGATTTATAAGTTATGTGGTACGAACACCATATTATACATCTTCTAGGAGGCCTAATGTCTAGGTTGATAGATTAATTTGTGTCCACTAGTACGAATTGTAGCTTACGATGGGTCGTGGTGGACAATGATGTCATGGCTCACTATTTTTTCGATTGCCCAATGGGTACGAGAGACGACCTACCTAGCTCCAAACGAACTGTAACCACTTGAACCGAACCAAGGGCTCAACAATGTTTCGACGGATAGTACGAACACCATATTATACATCTTCTAGGAGGCCTAATGTCTAGGTTGATAGATTAATTTGTGTCCACTAGTACGAATTGTAGCTTACGATGGGTCGTGGTGGACAATGAT
>JAHQIV010000205.1:0-28447 GCA_030463285.1 Phytophthora europaea | reverse complement strand
TCCATGCACAGTCTGGAAAAGAGCGGGTGTGGAATCCTATAGTGAACTCAATTACCTAATGCATCCTGGGATTTGAATTCCCTCGAGGACGGAGGACACCGAGAGGAAGTGAAAAACCGTGTAAAGTCAGTGAACAGTCCACAAACATCGGGAGCGTACACAAGTCGTGTGAGAAACGCACAACGGGTGGGTTTATTCCATAACGATGCGTGAATAGTCCACTAAAACGAGGAGCGGTCCATCAAAAGCAGGACCCTAGCAGGAACCCGTGTTGGCCAACCAATTTGCTGCACTTGCTCTCTTACTATGCAATCAGAGTCGCGAGGGGAAGGGCAGCTAAGCCGACGCGTGCCCTTGATAGTACTACTTTCGAAGAGCGGACAAGGAATTAGCAGCTCACTACATAGGCCCAGCTGATGCCGACGTTCCGGCAGCTACGTTCCAGACGTAGCGATGACTGAGGGGGCTACTGGAACAGGAGGCCAAGCAAGAAGAGGACGACCCAGCAGAGAACCAGCGCCGGTACGCTGCAGCGTATGCTGAGGGACAACTCGTCGCAGAGTCCGCGGCTGTGCCGGCAGCAGCTCCGATTCTCCTGATAGGGCGGCTGCCTTACGAGCCCGAGACGCGGAGCGGGCACGAATTCGCAGAGCAGAGATGTCCGCTTCTCATAAGGAACGTACTAAGGCTAACAACGAAGAGCGTGCGCGAGCTTCGAGGGCGCGGCGAACAGAGCAGCAGCGTATCACAATACGATATATCGAGCGGCTCCGAATACAAGAGCGCCGTGGGCTACAAAAACCTGCGGAACGGGAGAAGGAGCGCGAACACAATCGTATCCAGCAGCAAGTACGTCGAGCGGCGCAGATCGAGGCGGAGCGTCGAGATGTTCTGCAACAGAACCGTTTACGTTCCTCACTGACGAAGCTTTTCGTTAAGCCAGTGAAGATTCGGAATAGAATTTCTAACGGGAATGACGGCGTTGCTCCTGAGGTTAAACAAACTTCTCCATTCGAGTCGTATTTCCGCACAAATGTGATGGACAGCGTCGACAAAATGTAAAAACAAGATACAAAAGATCTGATCTTAAACTTACCGAAAGACGTCAATTAGAAAGAAATGGCGAAGATGCGACGTCATGGGAGACACTGCGGACGACCAATTCAGTGCTGTCATGGATATTGTCAGTAGTTGTCACATCGAGTACTTGAGGTGCTTTTGACACTGACAAGGCAAATCGTACACCCAAGATTAGACAGCGGGCAACTGAACAGAGGCGCTTGAAGCTTATCGAGGATATTTCAGTGTTACCGTGTTCGGACGACGCTTCCGCGGAATGTGACAACGTACTTGTAACCGTGTGGACACCACAACAAATCTACACGCGGCTCTGTAAGCGAACAGTTGAAAATATTAAGATATATGCGCAGTTGAGAGTCAACAACGCGATAATTCAGAAGGACGATCAATCGGAAGCTGACTGGGCTGTGAATGTTCGTGGTCGTACTTGACCACGTTAGTGCTATGTCAAGCATGCTAAGTGTGAGCACGACCGACACTTCACCTCAATGCCCTCTGTTCAACAGAAACCGATGCAAGAGCAACCAGGCTCTCGCTGCTGTTGTTACTAGAGCGATAAGGGCTCAAGGGCCCGTCGCAGGGCGTCTAACACTCAATAGCTCAGCACTATCGTTGTTATAGCGATATCGTACTCACTCGGCTAACAGATCGCTCTAGGGGTCCGCAAATACATTGTTACGCTAGATGACAATGTTAGTCAACGCCAAGTGACAATATGGATCAATGTCAAGTGACAATGCGGATCAATGTCACTTGACAATTTGGATCAACGTCAACTGTCAATGCCAGGTGAACGATGTCAAGTGACAGTATGGATCAATGTCAAGTGACAATATGGATCAATGCCAAGTGTCAGTATGGATCAATCTCAAGTGTGGATCACTATCAAGTGACTGGGATCAAACGTCTACTGGCACCCATCAGCATTTTACTCACTAACCCTGTCCGCTTCAGCGCCTCTTTCCTCCTCCCAACGTAAGCTGTCGTATCTTCCTTTTGATCAATACCCTTCACGAGTACGTAGCAATGTAGACAGTTGTTCTTTTCGTCGTAGACTGCAACTAGCTGCGCTGTAACAGAAACCTTCAGCGCCAAGCTCTAGCTATAGTGAGACTGCAAACAGGTTAACGTATTCCGTCAAGATGGGGTCAATACTGGCGCGGACACGGCCGAGGCTGGGGTCGAGCTGCGGGTAAGATTGGGGACGAGACCGGGGCCAAGCTGCAGGCGATACTGTGCTGCATAGAAGACTGGAGCCAAGCGCAGCCAGAAGACTGGAGCCAAGCGCAGCCGAGACTGGAGCGGAGGGCGAGACTGGGGCGAAGGGCGATACTGGGGCGGAGTTGCGGGTGAGACTAAGGTCGAGCTGTGTGAGGGTTGGTCTGCACGAGCAATATTTGAAGGTGCGTGCGCCACGGGAAGGGCGGAGTCTGCTAGACTGGCCGACAACGCGAGTTTATGCGCTTCGGAGGGGCTGGGGGCGACCCCGGTCGTAATTTGTGTGGACTGCAGACAAGGCCATGTGGGTTTTTAATGACTTTGTTATGGATTTTTAATATATTCTCGGAGGACACCCAAGGGAAATGCTTTGCCCCGCTGCGCTCTTGCAAGAAAAAAAATTCTCTCACCTAGCGAGCGCAGTGCTCGGCTCGTAGTAGTAGTCCTTGCTACTGCTATGCGCGCTCGCATCCGCTCGCCTCAGATGGTCTCTTTCACCCCCTCTCATCCAGACTGTGTCACTCCCGGCGGGATACCGCAGAAAAAAATCATCGGTATCGGGGATTATTTATGGCAGTGATGCTGTCCCCGACTGGGTGTCGCAGTAGTCTCTCTACTCTAACCGATTCGCAATTTCTATTTAGCGATCTATACACGGGAAATTCTATGGAGATCGAGTTAGGGAGATCGAGGTGTCACAGAAGGTCCAAAACCGAGTTATTATTATTATATAAATACAAGGACAAATGAGGCGTCAGAGAGACCGTTTGCAACCGAAGCGAAGCGAAGGTCTGCAATGGTCGGCGCGTGGGGCGGAGTAGTTGCCCTTACAAGATGGTTATATCTATTTACCGACGCTTTGCCCGCCATGAGCGAAGCGAAATTGGCGGTGCAAACGAGGAGCTCATGAGGCAGCGTCTAACCCGGTATAGTACCGTATAGACGTATTATTAAGGGTGGTCAGAATTGGCAAAATATGGCAGACTTTCGGACGAAGAAATGGGAGGAACACTTGCAAAATATGACACGGTTCAAAATTGAGATAGTCTACCATTTCATGCAAACTATCCGAAGTGGGTGGAAAGTCCTCGCTCAAGAGGGAGGCTGCTGCGTATGCTCAAGGCCCCCTAAAACCCACTGCAACTAGCCCAGGTATCTAGATGTAGTACACACGCAAACCAGTGCATATAGGACCTACATTTTAGGTGTTCTGCGTTGTCCTCACGGCCGACACGCAACAGTACATGCTGCCAATCGAGGCGCGGCTCCGTAGCTGCAGCTCAAAGCAGCGTTGATGGATACTTACCTGTAAACACGTCGGGTGCAGCTAGGAGCACACGTGCGAAGCATCTCAGTGCCGCCGGACGCCTCTAGCTCCAGCGCTGCACGCTGCAGCTCGATGGTCGCACCTTCTTGCGGATTGGAAATGTGTAGTGAATAGCCATACAAACTTCAACATAAAAAGAGTGAATGTCCCGCCTTGCTGCGTAAAAAGCACGACTGACAGCAAAATGGCCTGCGGATGGCTAACCATTTGGGGAAATGGTCGACCATCTCGAAAATGGTTTACCTGGGGGGTGATGCATTCCCGAGATGGAAATGTCCGCCGACCATGAAAAATATGGTTACCATCTCGGCAGGAATATGTCGGCAAAAAAGCCAATTCTGACCCCCCTATTAATACGTTATCCCTACCGAAAACCCCGACCTAAAGTCGGTGCTATATCACCTCAATCTCCCTAACTCGATCTCCATAGCATTTCCCTTTATACACGTCTGGATATCTGGAGATTTTTAGTACCGGTACACCCCTGATTAACCCCCCAAAACCCTTGCCTGTGAGGCATGAGCCGTACCGCGCTTCGCGCGGGGATCGGCTCGCTGCGCTCGCTTTGCGCAGCGTTTATGATCTCCGGAATACAATCCTGCACCTCGTTTTCGGCACCGCTAAAGCCTTATAATTTGAGATACTCAATCAGGATTGGTAGCATAAACACTTTGTATCCGGCCAATTTTACTTCTGGGATTAGATCAATTTTAAGCTTAGATATGGTCCACCCTGCCGAAAACGAGGTGCACGACTGTAACGTATACAAGGGGGATGCTCCAGTCGGGGACAGCAGTCACTTTCATTATTTATTAGCACGCCCGGGCGGGAGCGCCCGGGGGGGGGGAGGCGTAGTTCGTAAGAACATGCTTTGCTTTGTTTTGCTTTGTGGTTTATGCAACAATAGAGTACAAACAATAACACGATAAAAATAGAATAAATTTACGAGCTATCGTAGATCTGGACTATCGCTGAAGTAAATGGTCACCGCTGTGCCGCCGTCTCCGTGGTTTGAACGATGCTGAACTTTGATATCATGCTCATATCGATTTCGACCCCGGCCAAAGGGCCTCATCAGTGAGCTTCCAATTCCGCAATGAGCGCTACGGCTACTAACTCTAGGACCAGGCTCTACCAGCCAGTCATTCTACGCGACTCCTCATAAGATCTCGCCCCGAGGTACCATCACGACACCACACACAACTAACAACACTGCCCCCAATGCTAGACAACTAAGGCAAGACGCGTGCGTGTGTGTCCTCAGTGACTCCATCACACACCGTCTGCCTCACCAACTTGTTCGGTTCTCCAGCTGTACCGCGCACCCCATGATCTTCGCAGACAGTCCTTGCAACCCGCACACCGTAACTCGAAATCCACACTTCGTGAAGCAGTCGGCTTGGGCTGCCGCCACAGCGGCGAGGACGTCGGCATCCTGGGACTGAATCAGCTCTCGCAGCTCACCGCCACGAGTCTGCTTAGAATCTTGCACGGCACACCATTGCCGGATCTTCTCGACTTTGCCATCTCTTGACATAACGAACACCTTGCGCACCACCGCGTTACCTTGATCACTTGCTCCAGATCTTGCCTCGACTTGAACTCGTCGCCGACCTTGACTTCTCTCGCATCCCTGCTCAATGCAGGAGGCGCCTCGCTCCGCACGCCGTCAAAGCATGCGGGTCCCGTCGTAGTTCGGGCTCGCACAAACTACCGCCGCACCATCTCCGTCGTCGCGAGCAACTAAAGGCTTGTTTAGAACGAAAGCCTCAAGCAGCTCCCCCCAGCTGGGTCGGAAAGTTAACTTTGTTGTAGCTCCGACGTCGACAGGAAGGAAATGCAGTTTGATTGCTTCGTTAGAGGCTGCTCATATTGATTTCGGCCCCGGCCAAAGGGCCTCACCAGTGAGCTTCCAATTCCGCAATGAGCTTATTTCTAGATTATCAGACCCAGAAACGCGACCGATGAAGTGTGTGAAGATTGACTGCCATTGGGAAGACATCCCAGGAACGAGTTCGTGCTCGTCGGGTGCACCAATTGAGTAGCAACAAGCTCTGTGCTCGGCCCTCTCGAAAAGGTAACAATATCATTGATAGAGCTATATCATTTCCCATTTTTCTAATGCACTAAACATGCAGGTTCTGTAGCTACTTTGAATGCAAAGGCTAACGCGTTACTTGATGAGCGGCTGGGCCTTCGAATTGAATGGGCCGAAGTAGCGAAAACCTAATACCTGTCAAAGATGAACATGAAAGAGTTTTGGCGAAGCTGAGTTTGCGAGATAGGAAACGAAATGTGCGGGTTTGGAATGTGGAGTAGCTGTGCTGTAGTATTGACGTGTGTCGGTGGTGTGCTGATGTCAGTTAGAAGAAGTATCCTTCAATTGCGAAACTCGCACGCGTCTGGCTAGGACGTGGAATCTCCACGGCGTTCCAAGAACGATTCGTTTCGAAAGGCTTGTTTGGGATGAGTCCGCTATGAACGAGAATCGATATTGAGTGAGCACAAGACATTTGATGCGACGCCACGATTGTGCTGAGCTGAGAGGCACGAAGGAAATCAAGCGACAGATCTGGTGAGTCAGCCTCGCAGTAGTACTAATATTAGTGATATTGTCACAGATATTGATATCGGCATTCGCCCACTAAAACTATTAATGTCAGTGATATCGGTTTGACATTAGGTATTAATATTAGTATCACTTAAAGACCAAAATTCTCACTAACACCAGACCCTGGTCGCCAGGTACGACGTAACCATGCTCAGGAAGTGTGTGTCTGCTGCTCAACTGACCAGTATCGTTCGGTTTTGGGTAGTCTTCGAGTGACGCGACAGCATTCGACGGTGAGGGGAGGGGTGTGTGCATCCAATCTGACGAATACATTTGCCGTGCGTGTTGCTGGTAAAATCGTAAGATAACAGCTAATAACCTCCCCACGAACTGCGTTTCCCCCCGGGGCACTTGACCCGGGTAAGCTATCGTTTAGACCACAAATCGTAGTACCGTGGTTACCTGGCGGTATTATACCGGTATTGCCGCTAGTAATGACTGTACGACATCCGTGGTCCAATGCCAGTTTTCACCGGTATTCTTGACCGGGGTGTCGCATTACCTGAAGCCACAAAAATATTAGCCACCAGGGACGAAAAGAATAAAGAGACTCGACTGTTCAAAGACATTTGATCATATTGAAGTCGACCGACTTTTTATTAGTACGCCCGGGTGGGCGGGCTCGGGGGGAAACGTAGGTCGTAAGAACACGCTTTTCTTTGTTTTGCTTTGTGGTTTATTTTGCAATAACACAATAAAAAAAAGAACATAAACTTACGAGCTATCGTAGATCTGGGCTATCACTGAAGGTGCAGCCTAAAATTTAGGCCCTAAACTAATGAAACACTCATATATATACTTCGCATGTTTTGATTGATCGCTTATAGCATACCGTATAATAGACAGTTAAAATTGCATAGTGAATCTAAGTCAAGTAAGCGGCCCCTAATTGGTTCTACTATGGATTTGTTAATGAGTATGTTGCGTTTATCTGGGATGGCTATACAAAGTGTAGATCACTACAGCAAATCTGCAAAAACATCAGCTTTTCATTGGCACCCTTGCTGTGTCATGGATTTTAGTACAACAAATATTACAAGCAAGAGTCTTGCTTGACGGTTTTTATCTTATGCTGTTGCAACTTGTATACAGATCTACTATCAGGCTAGCCACAAAAACTTAAACAACGAGTGAAGTATGTATTTGAGACAATCGTGTATTACAAGTAGGTTTCTAATGACAGTCTAGTTGCCATAGCCGTAAATCATTTTCCCTTGACGCTTTAGGCGTATACAACATCCAAACTAGTTACGGTCTTGTTTCTGTGCTCCGCGTAGGTCACAGCATCTCGAATGAGTTTCTCCAGATAGACCCGTAGTACTGCTCGTGTTGCATCGTAAACGAGTCCAGATTTTCGTATTCGCGCGGTGAGCGAATCTGCGGATAGCCGGTCTTGTGTTGCCTTGAATACTATCTCGAAGTATCTTGCGGTGACGCCTGGCTCCGCCTTTGCCGAGACCTTGTGCCTCTTTGCCTCCCCCAGGCATGTCTTGCACTGACCGGGGTAAATGATGAAGTGATGAAAGATGGGCGATACGGCGATACTGGACCTCCATGAATGCAAGTCGTAGAATTGATGAGCTGGCTCGCTTTTTTTGGACCATTACAGTAGCAAGCAAGGGATATGTGCTGGATCATGTTGTTTTTATTGAACCAATACAGTATACCGTAAGCTATGCTTCCTCAGATACCTTATACTACTTTTGGCGGCAGGTGAAAGTCTCCAAATACACCTTCAACGCACGCATGAAGTGTAGTTGCTATTTGTGGTGGCGGCGGGCCATCCTTCGGCTAGACTTATGCTGGCGATGCAATTCGAATAATTGCACCTGATCGAGTTCTGGGTGACGTTCTTCTCGCGCAACAGTCCTCTGGGCAAAGTGACCGTTGTTCGATATCTTGAACGGGGCGTGAAATTGGCGGCTGGGTCAACAGCTCTGACGACAACATACCATTCGGTTCCGTTCCAGTATGGCTCTCACGTTGACAGAGGGTTTGCTCGATCTACTGAAGCCACGGCGGGATCCTGTGCAGTTTCATCTGTTGCTGTACTCGGCTTGCCGCACTGGCAAGGTGTGCACGCGGCTCGCCGCCGCCGTGGTATGAGGTCAAGATCAAGTGGAAAGGATACAACGATCGCGAATGGTTACCCGTGTCTCAACTCAGCCGCGGTGCACTACTCTATGAGTTCAACCAGAGCAAAGCTCGTTGCAAGCGGGAGACGACCATCCCCGAGAGTAGTGGATTTCTTCGAAACGA
This sequence comes from Phytophthora europaea, assembly GCA_030463285.1. NCBI lineage: Eukaryota > Oomycota > Peronosporomycetes > Peronosporales > Peronosporaceae > Phytophthora > Phytophthora europaea. The sequence goes on along the minus strand of JAHQIV010000205.1, from coordinate 19,952 downwards.
CGAACCCGCCTGACTTGGACCGAGGATGTGTGAATGAGCTGCATGTTAAACGAGAAACGAGTGAATTGAACTGATCATAGAAGGAAAAGAAAGAAGACTGTGACGAAAAGGAGGAAGAAATGGGATTCCAGACGACTTAGCGACTACGACTATGTGAGACTAAGAACGTCCCAAAGAATGAAGGGGAGATGAAAGACGAACGCCACTACGTCTGGAGAATGGCGCTTGAACACTCAAGGAGCCGCGTCTGAGATGGGATCACGCTGGCCGTCCGGAATCAGCATATCGCAGATGTCCGCTGGGAGATGAGCGATGCACTCGTCATCCGTGGCACAATGGGCCCACTGCCGACGCGCAGGCTCTGCGGCGTCCAGAAGAGCGAGCTGCTCTTTCAGTGAGTGCCTCTGGGACGCCGAAAGGTCTTCCAGATCCAGTAGCAATTCTTCGCAGAAAACTTCCAGATGCCTGGTTCGTAGGACAAGCTTTGACGAACCCCTTTCTTCTTGCGACGCTTGACCAGCGTAGCGATCCGCGCGCTGACTCATGGGCTTTTCGACGGCGGGTATGGATCTTGAACGCTTCAGAATCGACGGCTCCCGGAAGAAAGACGACACTAGTGAAGGGCGTTCCAGAACACTCCACTGTTCCCGTTCATCAAGTCGATCATCTCATTCAAGAAACCGATCTCCGCATCCGAAAGGTCGTTCAGATGATGGAAATAAAGCTCCTTGACCCGATCGGCGTACATCGGACGCCATCGGAACTCCGTTACCAGTAGGGTACTCCAGTAATATGTTAGTTGGATTGACTAGACACAACTAACAGTTAGTTCAAAATTATACATGTTAGTACTGCATAGTAGGAGAATGTATTGATTATATCATATTATGGTTCCGTGAAGGCTGGGATAGGAGCATTGAATTACGACGATAAATATACTAACAGTTATATGGTTTTATATCGGAACATACAAAGGTTCGCGCGCGCACACCTTTCGTTCTCGCCCCTACGTATTACTTTTGTCTATAATGCTACTACAGGCATCTCCTGCGCCTGCTTCGCAGCAGCAGCATCTGCCCGGTAATAGCCCGTTCCTGGTCGCAAACTCGCACAACTAGGGGAACGCACTATCCTGCGCCTTTGAACTCGCCATTCTTCCTCAGGGCCAAGACATCCATCTTGCTTGCGACCCCATATGCCTGCCCGCGCCACCATCGCCTGCGATCCTGCGATCCTATCATTCAGTCCAAACGGATCGGTTTGACAGACAATCTGACACTACCGGTATTGTGCTTCCCGTTCAAATTTGCCGTTTTCGGCCTATTGACGAAACCGCCATCAAACCGACGCTTCACTCTTATTGGCCAGCGTTGGTGTATCGGGTACCATGTACCCTATGTGGATGTGGCTTCAGGTACAGTGTACCCTGTCACTATGGCTTCTGTTGTGTAGTGAACATGTATGTTGCACATATTGCCTTTGTAAACAAATGATTTATACATTTATACAGGCTTGCGCGATTGCTTGCGCGGTTGATTCGAAGAACCGCGCTTGAAAATTTTGAGTAGAACGCACAATATACTGGATCGGACAGAGCGCTCACTCCACGCAATAATCCCTGTTGGGCTGTGCTGTAAGCACTTCGTTGCTTCCTATCCCAGAATAATGCTGTCGACTCAGTTTTGAGCCTCTACGACGATCTCCCACGCCATCACATCTTGTTCTTCGGTGCTATTCTTTGATTGAGACCATAACAATGCTTCCATGATTCGATCTAACAGGGTGATTGCTACCATTTACGAAAAATAAAACTTTGTACAGGTGATTCATAGCAGGTTTTGGCTGTTACAAGTCCAATACGCTGGAATTGATTGGTATAAGAACTGATCCTTAAAAAGGTCTCGGTGCCTTTGCAAATCCGTATTTTTACTCTATGTGCTATTGACATGTTAGCTCGAAAAATTAAGCACTAACGAACAGTTAGCTAACATGTATAGTGACTAACATGTTAGTGTTAGGGAGTACTCTAGTTACCAGGAAGGTGTGGAACTCGTCCGGAGCGGAACGTATCTAGAAAAGTCCAGGTCATGGTGATTGGGCGGGTAGTCCGGAAAGCCGAGTGTCTTGACTCGGACCTCATTGTACCTCCAGGATACCACGCCTTCTCTGGGAGTCTCGACCACTGCCTTCTCATCAGAAGTCAACTGGGAGTACTCTTTCAGAGCCAACCGTGAACGTGAAAGGCCATTACCCTAAGCTTTCTTGGCAGGAGGTTGATCAGGGACGGAGACTTGGGAATCCCGACGCTTGCGTCGCTTGGATGTCTTCTCTGCGGCAGGTACCTGCTCCTGATCACTGGCGTCATCCACCGGGTTCCCTTCCTCACCAGCGTCCCAGTCGGCGTCGCTGGATTTGTCATCCTGTTCCGGCTCAAAGTCTTCCGGAAGAAGATCTTCGTCGACCTCTTCAGACAGTGAGAGTTCACCCCTCAATGGTGGTTGGATTTCGCGTTCTCCCAAGTCGTCCAGATGAGCCTCTGCTGCGAGATAGTATCTGTCCGGGACGTACTTGGGCCAGTAGGAGTCATCCAGTTTGTTCCAAAACATCATTCTGGCAAGCATCTCGACACGGTCAGCCTGATGAAAGCGGGTGTGTGCCGGACGGTCTTCCCCGAGCCAGTCAAGTACACCTTGCAAATGAATCCCAGTTCACATCAGCCGCTGAACGTCTAACCAGAGATCATTCCAGACGACCGGACCTGGCAGCAACCACGAGCCTTCTCTGTCGTCAATATGAAAGGAACCCCCTTAGACCGACAACTGGAACTCTCCTCGACTCGCTCTGTGGGGCGGAGTTGCAAACTGGCAGGTGTTTTACGCGAACCTCGTTTGGGATTCTCTTTCGGCCCGCCTGAGGCAGGAGACTTCTTGGGACGGTTGGGAGTGGGAAGTTCCTCCGATGGAGGAGTAGGCGAGGTCTCGGGATCACCCTCTTGCTTCCTTTCGTCGCCGTGGCCGTCCGAATGGTTCATTCGAATGAAGGGTCCAGGCTATGATAGTGAATCATCACTTGCCGTTGTGCGCAATGACCGTTTCCCAGGTACGAGGCACCGAAGTCCGGGCGCAGGAATGCCCCAATAAGTCACGGAGACGCACCCAGTTGCACGCCACAGTGGCATGATCACCCAGGAAGTTCATCAGGTCGACCACATTGAACTGGGCTGCCTGCAAGCATCGTTCCTGGATGCGTTGATACGTTTGAGCAACCGAGAGCTCTTGCCCCAGTTTGGTAACCTCGTCTCGGAGAACACGCTTTTTCTCGTTATGCTCCCGGACGAGATCCTTCACATCGTATCGATGTTGTGTACGATCTGGAATCCACGACACGCTTGTATTCTGCCTCCCAATGCGCCCTGTCGAACTCGTAAGAGAGCCGAAGTTTGCGAAGCTCGTCCTGAGCTTTCAAGGTGCCCTGACTTGACTGAGACCCTGACGCCTCCAACTGGCAGTATACCCGTCCTAGACGCGTCGAAAGAAAAGAGACAGTCGAGAATGCACGCTCCGCTAGACGTTCGGGTCCGTACTCCGAAAGGAGAGCGGCCACTTCCAGTTGGGTCCGGACGCAGCGGAGAGTGGGTTCCATATCATCATCAGAAGCCGAGCGTGTCCGAGAAGTCAGGACCACATCAGCGACCGCCGTGCCGTCGTCCGGGAGGAATTCTTGGAGATCCAACATGTCCGCATGGTCCAGCCCTTTCACTTGGACTAAGGCCTCCAAACCATCATACCCGTCCTGGGTGTAGATGTTGCGCAGTATATGGTCTTGCGACGCGGGAACGTCAATCAAGCGGGTGCGTCCAAGAGATGATTGATCCGCAGAGAAGTCTTTATGAACTAGAGCGAGGAAGGCTTCGCTAGTACGGGTTTCGGGGAGACGCAACACTTCTTTCGCTTGAAGATGTTTAGTCTGTTGCTCCGTCCGGAATCGAGACGCCATGTCTCCCAGAGCGCGCATCCCAGCGGAATCCGGCGAAATTATTGCCCTTTCCTGGGAGGCATGGTCTTTCCATCATGGTCGGAGCTGGGGGGAGAGCTGGAGTTGCGCTGAGTCGCCCGACTGATGCTCGTCATCTTCGTCTTTAGCACCGTTGTCCTGTCCCCCCCTGGGATTCCTCCCCTGTATCGGCGGTGCGAGTGTATTAGTTGCTTGACTACCCAGACCATCCGTTTCCGCAGTGTCGCCGTCACCAGAGGTGTCCCGGACGGGAGTTGCACGGTGGCCAGCGGTTTTGTAGCGGCAAACGTAGCACACATCGATCTGCGCAGCGCGTGACAAATTGTGGATTGATCCTGATTGAAACTCCACATAGACAAGTGGCGACAGTTGGATAAAGTTCCAGGAGCTGACAGAGGGAAAAGGCGAAGATGTCAAGCGACTTCTGCCCACTGTCGGACCCGATTGTCGTTCAGAGTTTCGTTCCATTCGGAGATTGGTGGATCCTGTGATCTCACCACAGTCTGTCACACCAGAAGCTAGTTCTTCTATGAGAGACTGGGGTCAGAGGGTCGGTTGACACGATGTGACTGAACCAAAAATTCATTGGTTGCCACACACTCCGGATCTGTTAATCTGAACAAGAGGAAAGCCATGATCAGAAAAAAGGTACTCCGGGAGATAGGTAATTGGAATCACTGAGCCTGCGGGAAGAACCCCCACGACCAAGATGATAAAGCCGAGACACTGGTGAGAGAGGTCCCAGAGAATTTCGACTACGATATGCGTCCCAGAGCCGATTGGTGGGCAAAGGTCCCAGAGGAGAAAGTCACAGAGTGGAATTGCTGATGCGGCGGTACTCTGGAAGAGGCACCCATACAAAGTCCAAGTGAAGTCAGATATCAAGATGTGTCCAGACCAGAGAGTGGGACAAAGGTACCACGGGTACCCAGTCACTCACGGACGCGTGCGAGGATGCAACCCCGACCTGTTGGACGCACGTGAAAGAGGGGGACGGGTCCCTAAAGGGTAGCGCGAGCACTATACACCTGGGCGGCAAAAAGTTGTCACCGACTTCGCCACAAGAGCACCAAGGCAACCGGGCACAGCGTCGATCGGGAAGAGGTGGTGCTTCCACTACAGCAAGGTACGCGTGCGCGCCGGAAATACTATATTTACAGTGGTAATAAAATTTTCACCGTAAACACCTACTGCTTAGGCACAAGAGGGATGAAATTGCGACGATGAGGCAGAACGTACAGAAGGTAGCCCATGCACCAGTAGTAGTGGAATAGTACTACTAGTATTACTAATACTAACGTTAATCAATTGTTGGTATCACTACTAGTAGCAGTATGTCTCCATTTTCGAAGCGCCGGTAATTCCACTAACGTGAACAGCTGCAACGGTTCTGTTTCTAAAGGATATATGCATTCATTTGATTTTGCAATTGATTTTCAGATTATATGAGCCTGGTTAGGCCGATACTGCTTTGTGGGGGTATGGCCTGATGGTGTGTGGTCATTATGGGTATGTGGGGATGCTACACCCGTCTTGGGGCGTATCCGTCATTTGTGACGGCTTTCTTTTTCTTTGAACAACGCCCAGACCCTGTTTTGGTCATATCGGCGTTAAAGTGCTTTATTCAGCATGGAACTGGTGTTCTGAGTCATGATACTTCCTCCGGTTGGAAATAAGTGCAGAAAAAACAGCTGACATGGCTAATTCTTACTAGGGGATCGCTTTACGCACGTCAATTAGTGGAATATACGCGGTTTGGTCTCCGCCTTTCACGCTGGTTTGAGCGCCAAAAAATCCCACAAACACGAGAGTTACAACGAAAAGAAGTCGGAGCAGCCCCCCCCCCTAATGGCACTCTCAGTCCGGATTTTCACGTGGTTTTACTATGGCGAGTTCACCTAGCCCGGATAGAATACATGGTCTGTATCAACAGCCAAGGCCATTCCTGCACTCTTTCAAACGGAGGAAGTATGCAGTATATATGCATGTTAAGCACTCTTATGTAATTGGCCTGCTGCTAGCTGCGGTCTACCCTATCCTATTATCTACAAACGGCAAGTCTAATTATGCTGAATACTGCATATGAAAAACTTTTGAGGTTCCGGTCTGGAGGGGTTAAACCACTGCATACTAAAAACAAAATTAATACATCTGCCTAATTTGCCTTTCAACCGGAATTCCAGTGTGCTGTTTGAGCTGCCGATTTGACGTTCGATCCCGAGCCTAAACGAATAGCATGTAGACTTTCTTCCTTGTTGTAAGAAGCCTGTCAATGCTGTTTTAACCTCAGTAATACGACAAAGGTCAATCATGCTATATAGTTTACATGTGAAGCGTATGGCGGGACCCCTGTGCTCTCAGAACACACAGGTAATTAGAAAGTATCGTGACAGATGTGTAACGAGGCTGATTGCCTACCCGGACCAAACTGCAGTCTCCGATGTTCTCGTTTTCAGAAATTCAAAATTTCAAACTTCTCATACAAACTCGCCTATGCAAAGTTGGTGTATCACCTCAACAGACTAACGCAATCAATAGAAAGAACTGATCGGGGTTTTTTGCTACACAAAAATCAAAAGAGCTAATCAATTTAGGAAAGAAATCCGGTTGATGTTACGTCTAGCAGCGCAATCGTGATTGAACATTGACAGACATGATGCAGTTCAAGATGTACAGTGATCACACGCTTCAACAATGCAAGGCGAGTAATCCTCTTAGCGCTGTATATATGCAGTCTAGCGGCAGCCTAATATTCAGTATACTACCTACGGGCTCGTTCTGCGACTCGTGTTTGAAGCCGGAGTGCTTGGTGTGCCAGGTGACGACGGAGTGCCCGGTGTGGCGGATACTAGCTTGCGTCGCACCCGACTTCTTCTTGCATTCTCAACTGGGATCAGTCTTCCGTTCGACCACTACTTGTGCCAAATATCCCAACAAGTCACCGCCACGTTACACACTGTACGGCGGGCTGGCATGCAGAGATAGATTAGACCCGCGTCGTTGCAGTCGCCGCAGAAGTACGTAGTCGTCGATGCGCGCTGTGTGTCAAAACAGAGCACATATCACACCTTACAGCTTCGCATGCGTATCGACATTGCGCATTTCATCAGCTTGGCGAGCCGTGTAAGCCGTTGTGTAGCCTCTGCCAGCCGACATGGGTCCATAAATGGGGTCTTGGGGCACGGCTGCGTGCCGAGCGTGTTGGCCTTGTACACGCCGGTAGCAGCAAGGTTGCACAGCTGTAGGTGCAACTTCTTCATGCGTGGTAGTCGTTGATGAATCGGGAGGCATGACACCTTCACCTGCGATAGTGGTCATATTCGCGACAAGATTCGACTTCGCCATCTTGAACGAGCCTCGGGCAATCCGTTATCTTCTTCTTGACAACCGCTTTGCAGTATCTCAGTTGGTTTGTTATTATCGTGCCGACACAGTAGAACACCATGAGCAAAAGATGAATGATTAAGCCACGGATGTATATTGAACCAAACTGGGGGCTCTATCTTCATCTACAACAGCATTCAACGTGTCACTGATTTCGGCAGGTATCTCACTATCAAGTGCTACGGCTTCATGTTCATCGTCGTTGACAATGTCTACAATGAACGAGGGATAAAAGTTAGAATACAGCATAACATTCGCAATAAACTCAGTTTAACATGCACCACAACATGCAGCATACGATTCAGTACAAATGGCAGCATATTATGTAGCACACGAGACAGCTTACCATGTTCAGGATCCCTGAGTGTGCCCGCTGACTCAACAGACTCATTGCCAGGGATTGCGGCGCCGTCGGAGGGCGCATCGTCGATCACCGGACTAGCACTTCGAGCGAGGGTGCGTAGCGCTGGTTGCTTGGCTATCGCTCGACCAGTGCGTACAGTAAGACGTGGCTACTCGACCCTCAGCAGCTTGTTTCATGGAAGCTCGAGTAGCAGCCGCTGCGCGCAACACGCGTGTATACCTGGTAGTTGCTTAATGAGCCACGGTGTGAGTTTTTCACGGTACTGAAATCGCATTCAATAGTGTGAGTACCGGGAGGGATCAGGGCCAAACCGATCACGATTGATGTCAAGGTGATGAACTCTTTGTTAGTATCTAAGGTCCTCCTAGCATCAACTACTTTAGACCTTTTGGATCTCTCCACGGCCGCTTTGAACGAGTTGTCGCTCTCGAATTCCTGCTTGAACTGCACAGACTGCCTCAAAATTTTACAACACGCAGCTGTGCCAAAGTACTCCATCAGCTTGCTGTCGTATGCCAGGAAAAATCTCTCTAGAGCTTGACTTATTGCTATTGATGACGGCTTTGGGTATGTAGGTACCGCCACCACAACTAATATTGCAACACGCACGTGAAACTGTTGTCCGGCTTTGCGCTGATCTTCGTATGAGCTAACTCCAGTATTGACCGATATTTTTTGTCACCAATTAGGCTTTCGGTACTTTCTTGTACGAGAGCTAGTAGCTTCGTCAGCACTAGAGGCCGAGTTAGGTTCCGAGCGTAGCGTAGAACACTTGTGTGCGAGGGATGAAAATTCAAAAGTGAGCAGTGATAAGTTGTGTTTCATCGGGGAAAGTCTCGACCAAAACCCCTTACGGTTAACAGTGACCACACCGGCCCACACTAAGTAGACAAGGGAGGCACATGATCCATCCCGGAAACCTCCGCAGAGCTTTTCCTGGATCTGTCCTTCTCCCTCATAGTCCCAACCAATCACAACTTGCACTACTTTCGCTTATCGATATCTAACTGGAATGACTAGCATCAACGGTTCCACTTCAACTACTTGTCCGAGTGCCACTTCACCGTTGAAGGCTCGTATCTTGTAGCACAATACCTAGTTGTAAGAGGCCTGAACATTGAGCACCACGTGCAAAAGAGATAAGAGGTATTATAGATTGGTTGTGTTGGGCAGATTGTATTGTTGGCTTGATATCAGCAAGAACTTATTGTTGTACTGCATTTGCATCTAAATCAAGCCCCCCCCCTCATTGCTAACATTACTATAAGAGTCAGTCTACTTCTGATACATTACTATGTCCTAGTTCGAAGTCAATGATCTAGATTTTAACCCTTTCGCGGCCGAAGGGAGCATTATGCTTCCTTCGAGGGCCTTTTCAAAACACGGTGCGATTTGACCCTTCAGAAGGAGGCATAATGCTCGCGACCCTTCACCAATATTGTATTTTAACCAATCATGATGCGACATTAGACCCCCTCGACGGCGGCATTTTGCTTCCTTCTGTACTTCAAACTCCTGAAGGGTCGAATGGCTACATGCTCGAAGGAGGCAAAATGCCTCCATCTATTTTCAAATTACTTCGATGTGTATACTATACAAAGTCTAAGTGTTCGCGAAAGGGTTAAGCTTAACCCGGGAATCACTAAGATAGTTTCATACGTGCGATATCGGTCCGGAAAGCACGTATTGCTCACATACTCAAGTCTCTTCGTACCATCTTCTACCATTTCCTGTACCTTGGAAGGAGGTGGATTTGTCTCCATATTGATGCGATGCGTCCTGAATCTCTCATCCTTTGGCCCATACCCATACTTCCAGGTGACATACTCGAAAGCTAATTGTTTATCTTGGCTTTCACTGATGAAGATGCGGTGCGGCTTGAACAGGACTCGGCGCTTGCGTTTTGAAAACGCGCATTGTAGGGAACCCCATGTTGGTGATTGGTGATTATTTCCTACAGACATGAAGCTCCAGCAATATACTAGGAAGTGGAAGGCTTAATGCTTATTGTTTTGTTTATAGGGTAGCCATCGTATAGTATCAACACTTCGACCACTTCATCCAGCTCAAATATCTCGTCACTGCAGAGTTTCCGTGCTAGATCGGTCATAGTGGACGTTCCCATTTTCCAGTCAGAAATGGTATGTACAAATTTTGAACAATCCGCTGCCAGAATGCTGCACAGATAGCTAAGGTTGATACTCGGGCTACGCGTAGGCTGGGATAGCGGAGACACGCAAAGCATATTGATCGAAAAGAGCAGCTTAGGGCCGCGAAAAAGGTTGCCGGAAGGAAATTATCTGTACTAAAACGATCGTAAAAGTCCTAAAGTGTCCTAAATTACGTCGTACTTAACCGAAATATATTACGCATTCTGTACTAAAGCTGTCCTAAAGGATAACATTTATGCATATCCTAACAAATAATACCGGTAAATTAGGAAAGACTTTAGGACATGTCCTAAACCATCCGTGCTATGCACTTTGGATGCAAAGCATTGTTGACATCAGGCGAGGGCGAGCGGTCGCGAGCACGAGCCTCACTAGGTGCATTCAAGTATTTCCAACGCCCTGTAGTGTTTTCCGGATTTATGTAAGTCGAACGCGGTCGGGGCAGGTGGCGAGCCTGCTATGAAAGATGTAGCCTAGTGTATTAGGTTGCTTGCTGAGTACCTAGCAAAATGCTGAGTGAGAAGAATAGACAGTGAGTCACTGCCTTCCTTTCTCGTTCGCAGTATGCACTCTCCCATGCTCGTCTCTAAAACTTAAACCAAACCAAGCCTGCCTTCGTTCGTCCATGCCAGCAGCGCCTTCTCTAACTTTGGCAATGTTTCAGTAAAAAAACCGACTCGCAGCGACCCGACTGATCTAAACAGACGCAAACAGACCCTTTTGAGTCAGTCGCCGTCAACGCCGTCGCTTCGATTACATGTCCCAGCCTCAGTTAACCGGCTTCAGTTACTGGCGCGAATTAACCTAATTTGGGCTGACTAGCAGCACCATATCATGGTTACTGCTATACCGGTATTAGTACAGATCTCAGCATCATTAATGCAGGCGAAGTTGCTAACTCACATCCTCTATCTGGTACAGGTAGAAATCTGTACGTGATAAACGCGATGTACAAGTGGGTGCCTTCCAAAACCTACATAAAACGGTTTTATCACTAGGGGTAGGGTGTATTAAACCGATGATTAAACGCTGTGATTAAATGGAATTGTTTCGTGGGACCAAAAAGCGGTCTCACCAAACACTTAATTAAACTCGTTTGGTCGTCTTTTTAATACCACCCCCATTCAGCAACACGATTAAATAATAACTTAAACTGAGTATGGGTCTAATCGAATCCCTCATTTAGGGATTTGATTTGAATCGAAGGATTCGCGCGCGATCTTGAGGAGCTTCAAGGCGCGAAAAGCTCGCAGGTGCATGTCGGTCTCATTTCGAAATCAGCGGCCTTCCGCTGAAGTCGCGAGAGAGACGCCAAACCCGGTTCGTTGTAGCTAGTTGGTGTTGGAGTGAAGCTGCTAGACTAACGTTGATGTGCTGTGATTGTTAGCATGCCTGCCACACTAGCCAAAAGACGACGAGGCTCCCCGAGCCATTGAGCTCCGTGGAGCGAGTGGTAAAGCGACTGCGGGCCTCGAGCGAGGCTCGTGTCGAGTCCAGTTCCTCGGAACCCCCCCCCCCCGACTCTGATGCGGTCCATGTTGCCGGGTCTCGTCGACTGGAGATGGCTCCACGTACGCGTTCGGACCGCGTATTCGTGCCCGCTGTGGTGAATGAGGCCGTGACGATCCAAATGTCGCCATTGGCCGACTTTCGACTGTCTCCCCCGTTGCTGTCTCGTTCGGGCTCTAGCGAAAGTCCGGCCGCTGCTTCAAGTCAACGGACAGTCACGGATCCTTCGTCACTGGCCTCGCCAGCTTCTACGATAGCTACTTCAACCGTGGGGGGCTCTCCAACGCATCAAAGCTCGCAAACGTCGACGGTGGCTCCTTGGAGCCCCCAGAGTCCGTTCATCGAGCGAAGACGCGGGATCAGCGTCCCCGACGAGTTCGCAGACTTCTACCATCGCGCCGTGGACTCCGCAGAGCCCATTTAACCGCCTTCGCCGGCACCGGACCGTCGTCGTGCCGCTCTGGTTCCCTGAGGTCTTCGAGTCGGACGGCTACGACTCGGAGGCGCTGGCAATCATCGGATCACGCGCGCCTCCGCGTCGTGCGTCCATCGCACCACCGGCCAGCAGTTCTCCGGGCTTCGTCGTCGTGGGGGCTCCCCAGCCTTCCGTTACGCTGGCGGATTGGCGTCTGGCGCCGTGGCCCAGTGAGGTCAAGCAGCTCGTGGCGAATTACAACCCCAGGCGATGCAAGTTCCCGGGCGTGAGTGCCGGAGTGAGGGGAGGCGTTGGATGTGGATGTGAGCTGCGCTGTACCGCTTCAACTTGCTTCAACGCTGAAAGCAGACGCTTCTGTATAGAGTACAATTGTACTTTCGGGGGGGGGAGTGCGGAAACGGGCTCCATGAGAGTGGAGCTCTCGCCATAGCATGCAACCTGCGATCTGGTATGCGTGGTCTATTGGCCACGGCCGCCATCCCCGCTGAAGAGGTGGTTGGAGAATACTTTGGGCATCTACAACTGTTCGGACCGGCCATGTCAGCGAAGGCTACCGCATGCACTTGCGGACGAGGACTACGGGCAACAAGTATGTGGGGCTCGACGCCCAGAACGCTGGAGGAAATCTCCGTTTCATGAACCACGCATGCAACCCAAGCATACGATTCCACGAGGTCCAGACCGGCCAGCGTCTCACCGTCGTAGCAGTGACCGTGAGGGACATCTACCCCGGTGAGGAGGTCACGGTGTCTTACGGCGACCGACTATGGTTCCTTTGTCGCTGTGGATAGACGGGTTGCCAGCACCGCTACCTCCAGCACCTTCATACTGCGACGCACGCCGCGTAGGGCACGAGCGTCGTACGGCCGAGGTTAGTGCTCAGGAGTTGTGTATAAGCTGTGTAAATGAATCTTTACAAATTCGAAGCTTTTAGTTGCAGTTACACATACAAACACTAATACGTTTGCCCCCCCCCCCCTCCTCCTCTCCCCCCCCCCCTCGGTTCTATGGGTTTATTCTCTCACGAGTCAGCCGCAACTCGAGTCGAGGCAGATAGCATGGTGGTCCGTTGATTGCTTGTGATGCTTACAAAGTCTTTGCTCCCCGTATCCTCGCCGCATACGTTTCTAACCTTTGTAATACACACGTTGTCTATGAGTAGCGAGGACGCCAGGCCGGATACCACAACTACAGTGACAGGGAAGGACTGCTACTCTGTGATGTGGCTGCCAAGTTTGTGCCTATTGGCAGGAATATGTGGGAGGCGGTAGCCGTCGAGTACAACGCGTCAAAGGAGAGGCCATGGGCTGTGCGTGACTTTGACTCACTGCGGAGGAAGTTTCGCAAGCTCTATGCGAAGCCGAAGCCCACCGGTAATCAAGGGGACAATCTTTCTCGGAGGCAGCGGGCCATACTGCTGGCTCATGAGATTCAGTACGCTATAGAGTGCAAGGGCGACGCCCATACGTCTCATGACGGTCGGGACAACGGAGACGATGACAATCAACCGCTGGTGGAGGTGAGCAGCGCATTGAATGAGGAGGGTGAGCAAGACCCGAACGCACAAGCTGGCGAAGGCCCCATTTCATGCGCCGGTCACGATCTCGGTGAGCTGGAAGACGGCGGCGTGCCCGATGCCTCTCCTCGGCTGACGAGAACTTCGACGTCGTCGACTCGAGCTACGTCGAGGAACCCTCGGCTCCAAACTCCATCCGGGCTGCTAGCGACACTCGACGTGCTACAGCGCGAGCGGGGCGTGCACACTCCACAGGAACAGTGGCTACATCTCAAGAACCTGTTCCTGTGGAGTTTGCAGCCGACTTCTACGCCATGTCCTCAGACGAAGACATCGAGGAGCAAGACAGTCAGTCTTTTGAAAACTCCGAGATGTTTCGCGCCGCCCGTACTAGACCAAGGCCCCAACGGCTCCACCAATGCAACAACTACGAACACTCCAACCCCTCCAGGGGCTCCAAGTGCCACCCCATCTTCGACTAGAAGTTCTACCACACCTATGACCGCCACCCCGCGCGCTGTAGGTCGTCCAAGAGTCAGGGACAGCATGCCGATCGTGTCAGTGGCCTCGCCTGACGGCTCCGCTCTGTCTGGAAATCCGGAGCGTGCAGCATCTGATGCGGCTGAAGCCGATCGCTATCGACGCCTGAACTCGACTAGTGACCGACAAGGCGGTCGAGATCTGCGAGTCCTTTGAGACAACTTTGAGGAAATGAGTGGGCGAACGCCAGGAAGTAAATCTAAGCGCCCGGCGTCTGAAACTACGGCGCCGCCAACCTATGCAGCTTCAAAACGGGTGCGTGCTAAAACAAAACGCATGGATTCAATAGAGAAAGAGCTCCGAGACGCAGAGCTTGATTCAGCCTCGATGGGCTCGGAGATGAAAGAGTTGCTGCTATTTTTCCGCGAGGACGGAGATCGGCGAGCCGAAGCAGCGGCAAAACTACGCCGAGAGGAATGTGAAGAGCGGCGCTCTGACGAAAAGCGCGAACGTGACGAACGCGAGCATGTTCGTCGTGCGAAGGCAGCTGCCATCGAGGCAAGACGTCAGCAAGACCGTGATGATGAAAAAACAACGAGAGGCTGCAGAAAGGAAGGAGGAAGTGGAGCAGGCTAAACAACGCGATGAGGAAGCTGAGCGTCGTCGTCAGTTCGAGGCGAGGCTTGGACTCGATCGTGCCGAGGCCCGTCAACGACACGAACAGATGCTACTGTTAATATCAAGCATGCAGAAGAGTAAGTAGCATCTCGAGTAAAATGTACTTCCTCGTAGCATCAGCGAGTAGATGTTGCTTTTCGGTAAAGTAAGTCACAACCAGCTCAATTCATGTTAGCATATCTCTTATCTTGTCGCCCATGAACAAACGTAGTACGAATCTCACTAATGCCAACCGTCCGTACTCTGAAGTTTGCTAGCCTAAAGATGTTGTCTAAACGCTGTCTGCGTTTCTCCTTATCATAAGGCAGAGGAATAAGCAGTATATGGTACACCTTTTCAATGGAGCCCATGCCCCACTCGGCACTCTGGCGGACCGAAGTGATTGCCCCCGAAAAATCCTTGGCGGCCGGGCGAACGGACGGGAGCAACCTCCCGAGATCACCATCCTTCGACGGTGTTAGGATTCTACCTGTCACCTCCCCACTGCACGGTAACACGCTGTCGGCGACCACGCCGATGCGATCGTCAGGATTTAGTTCAGGCGAAGTCAGCCTTCGCCTGAAATCCAGACTAGTGTCTCCGTCATTCCAGGAGCCTGGGCAATTATGTTTTGCCCAGACGATAAGACCATCCGCCGAAAAACACAGCGTGTCGGTCACGTAGACTGCGTGTAGCCACCCGTTGTAATGGGCGTTTTGAATGTCTCGCTCAGGAGGCTGCTGCACCTTTGATTAAAAACAACAGACATGAGAATATCAATTTCAGTATAAATACTATGAGAAAACAGTATAACATGGCAATACCTTGTAGTTTTTACCGTCTAAAAAACCCCACGTGAAGTGCAGCGTAGGCTCTTTGGCTGCTACAAGCCGGACAAGAGCCTTTTGCCTCGCGAGAGAAGGCCAAGCTATGCGAGCTGGCGCGAATCCAGCTAGAGCAGCGGCGAGGGCATCTTCCGCGGCATTCAAGACCCGAGTAAGCGTAGTGGGGGGAATCCCGAACGTCAAGCACAGGCGCCTTCCGAACTCGCAACCCACGTAGAAGGCAAGCAGAAGCCCAAGCACCTGGTGATGGCGCTGGAGCTTTCGCGGTCGACTGCCCTTCGAATTGAAGACGGGGATCTCGTAGTGGGCGGCGATCCTGGACAAGAGCAAGTTGAACGAACCCTGCACGGTAGTATATTCACAAGGACAAGTTAGACAGTAGATTACCACGTACAACATACTTAATACACTCACCGTGACAAACTCGTAATGGTTATCAAGTTCTCATCGGTGCCTCCATTCCAAATGTCCATCCACGAGGAACAAGCTGGGTTCTTCAGGCAATCTAGCGTGATGTAATGCCTCATCCGCACAAGTCGCTGCCACTCCCAGCGCCTCCTCTCGACATGCAGCTTGCGGCGTAGCTCCGTCAGGGTCTGCTGCGAACGTCGACGCTGTTGCTCGGCAGCACACAGCATCACGAGGAACCCCGCAACATGCGACTACATGATACCTGCCTGAAGAAGCGCTAGCGTCACCACTGTCGTGTTGCACGGAGAGGGGTGAGGCGACCTTTGAAGCCCTCCCAGATCTTTATTAATAGAGATTATTTCAAACATTTTGTACTAAGCTTAAGTGCCTCGTACTGGCTAGCATAGTGAAAAAAGTTAGTGTTTCAAAATGTGTCGCAAGAGGTGGGACACAGTGGAGCGATTCCCGCAGCCAAAATCCTAGTCCCAAATCTAAAATTCTGCAGAAAAAGGGCATCGTCCAGATTTGGCGGAAGCCCCCGCCCCCCTCCGCCAGATTTTTGATTGGCTCCCAAACCACTTTCAGTTCTTTCTCGGCCATTCTAACCACGAGTCTGGGATCTACGATAGGAATTTTGGATCTAGGACTAGGATTTTGGCTGCGGGAATCGCTCCAGTTCCTGTTTAATGATAGTTTTGGCAGTGGTTTTTATCAGCTCGGATTCGCTACGTTTTAATTGGGCGGATAGAGAGCCTAAACGGCGCACCAGATTTTTTCGATAAAACCGTTTTATGTAGGTTTTGGAAGGCACCCAGTGATTGGACAAATTTGTGTTTTTCACTTTGCTGATCATTCGAGCGGATGCTGCGGCTGGTATCGTCGGCGCGGAGTCGCTTACTGCGGGCGGGCGCCTTCCGCGCTGCGGGTGCTCCGGTCCCAGGAGTCCCCCGTTGGGATGTGGAGCGTGTCCCCTTCCAACGGCACTACGAGACGTCTCGCTTCGTCTCCTCGGACGCAAAAGACCATGAGAGGCCGTGGAGGTCTCCAGCTCTGTACAATCCCGTGGCGTGGCAGGAGACGGTGAAGCCAGCGTTCCTCACGTTCCTCAAGCTCAAGAAGCACCTGATGGTGCCAATCAAGTTCGTTGTCCCCCATGGAGACGATGCGTGGCCCGAAGCAACGTGGGGGTATCCCCTAGGCAAACATGCCGAGTGGCTGCGGAAGCAGTGGAGAGAGGGAGGACACAGGATCGTTCAGAAACAACACGAGGAGCTGGAGGAGATGGAGTTTGCTTGGGATTGATCCCTATACAAGTGGGTCCGCTTCGTCCTGCCAGCACTGCGGAGGTTCTACGACTTAAACGGGCACACGGATGTGCCTGACGACTTTTGCATTCCGAAGGGGAGTCACGAGTGGCCTGATCACTTGTGGGGCCAGCGTTTGGGGAAAAAGGTGTCGGATATTTGGAGTAAGAAAACCTTTGCGAAGCAGGTGAAAGCGGACAAGGACGAGCTGAAACGACTGAACGTTTGCCATGACTCGACGTTGTACGATCGCAACTGGCGCGAGAAAGTGATGCAGCACTGAGAGCATTTCGTCAGGAGTTTGGGCACTGTAATGTAAGCGGAACATTCACGGTACCGTCGCAATTTCCGCGGCCTGCAGCTGCATGGGGGATGCGTTTGGGTAAAACTGTCCTTAAAATTCGTTGTGGTGAAATCGGCGCCAATCAAGACAAGCGCGAGTTGGAAGAGTTGCGTTTCGTGTGGGATCATTTCGAGTCGGAGTGGAGCGAGCGCATCTTGCCTGCTTTGGAGACTTTTCATCGCTTGAATTCGCATTGCCGAGTGCCGCGATCTTTTGAGGTGCCATCGGATGAGAATTGGCCTACATCATCACGGGGTCTAAAGCTTGGGAACGTCGTGAGCAGTATCCGTAGTAAAGGCAGTTACTCGACCCAGGTAATGCGCGACACGGCTCGATTGGAGGAGTTGGGGTTTGTGTGGGACTTCTTTGAGTCTGAGTGGAGCGAGTGTATCTTGCCTGCTTTGGAGACTTTTCATCGCTTGAAGGGGCATTGTCGAGTGCCGCAATCTTTTGAGGTGCCATCGGATGAGAATTGGCCTACACCATCATGGGGTCTGAAGCTTGGGAATTTCGTGAACAGGATCCGTAGTAAAGGCAGTTTCTCTACCCAGGTAATGCGCGAGAAGACTCGATTGGAGGAGTTAGGTTTCGTGTGGGACTTTTTTGAATCTGAGTGGAGCAAGCGCATCCTGCCAGCGCTGGAGGCTTTTTATAAAGTACATGAACACTGTCGGGTTCCTACATCGTTTGTGGTCCCGTCGGAAGCAACTTGGCCGAATCAAGCTCATGGCCTCAAGCTAGGAATGATCGTTGGTACCATCCACAGGAGCGCCTCTTACTTTGACCAGGTTGCTCGGTCGATGGACTTGTTGGAGGCAATCGAATTTAATTCGAAGATCGCAGTCTCCAAGTGGACAGCGCGCGTCGAGCCAATATTGGCCACGTTCGAGCAGCTGTATGGACATCGGAACGTGCCGCGCGACTTCGTGGTCCCGTCAACCCCTCCTTGGCAAGAGAAGGACTGGGGCATCCAGTTGGGCAAGCTAGAACCGAGATAACCATCGCCCAGAAGGGTCAACTCGTTCGCTAGCCTCAGCACGAAACAGTTTTGGTGAATCGGGGTGGGAGCTGCTGTCCTGGTCGGAGGGCCTATGAACCTCGAAAGGAGTTGCCGTGCCTATACTAGATCGGTGTGATGACAGCCGCGAGTTCTGCATTCCAGTGCAATGATAGAACTTCATCAAGGTGAATCAGCTAGAATAGCATAAACTCGTACTGTTCACATGCATACGCAAAGTCGTGTACTGATTGATTGACAGTCCGTTTGAAAATTACTGCAGCGCCTACGTCTTCCACGCAAACCTACCCGATCGGTTCCTACCGTCACGGCACCAACACCAGGAGACCCGCCAGCGACAGCCTCATCTACGCTCACTTGGTCTGCAGCACACCGGCGGCAATCAGCTTCTCGATCTTGGCCATGATGCCCGGGTTCTGCAGGTGGCGCTGGGCGCCCATCGGGTCCGTCTGGAAGTCGTTCAGCACGTTCTGCATCACCGGGTCGCGCAGGATCGCCTGGATCTCCGGGTCGGCCATGCCGTGGCGCGCGCGCTCCTCGTCCGTCTCGCCGCTCTGGATCTTGTACATGACCGTCCGCAGACCGTCGATGCACTCCTGGTGGTTCGGGTCCAGCGCCAGCCCCTTCTCGTAGCTCTCGCGAGCCTTGTGGAACTCCTTCATGAAGCACTGGATGGCGCCCATGCGCGAGTACGCCTTGACGTACTTGGGGTCGAGCTCGAGGGCCTTCTCGCAGTCCTTCTTGGCCTCGTTGAACGACGTCAGCTTCGTGTAGGCCGCGGCGCGGTTGGCGTAGTACACGGCGCACGACGGGTCGCGCTTGATGGCCTCCGTGTAGCGCTCCACCGCCTGGGGGAAGTCGCCGTTCTTGAAGAACTCGTTGCCCTCGTTCTTGGCCGCCAGCGCCTTCTCCGGGTCGATGTAGGCCAGCTCCTTGGCCTTGCGCAGCTTCACCTGCAGCGTCTTGATCTTGCGCTCCGCGTCCTTGGTGCGGTTCTCCATCTGGGCGCCTTCGTACGCGTCGATGGCCGCCGTCAGGTGCTCCTCCGTTTCGCCCTTCTTCAGGTGCGCGTTGCCGATACGCACATAGGCCTTGGCGATCTGCGCGTAGTCGGCGCGGTGGGCACGTCCGACTTCAATGGCCTTCCTACAAAAATCCAAAATAAAAAGCAAAATAAAAAACATCAGCAACACAAAACATCAAAATCAAAACCCACCCCTACCCGCACCACTTCAACTTACTTGCAGTCCTCGATGCACGCGTCGTACTGGCCCATCTCGAGCTTCACAGCGGCCAAGTTGCTGTAGAACGACATGTTGGTGGCGTCCTTCTCGATGGCTTCCGTGTAGCACTCGAGGGCCTCCGAGAACTTCTTCTGCTTGTAGAAGGCGTTGCCGCGCTGCTTGGCCTCGTCCGCGGCCTTTTTAGCGGCGCGCTCGGCCTTCTCCTCGTCCGTCAGGTCCTCCTCCATTGGGGTCGGCTCGGGCGCCTCGCGGGCGG
>JAHQIV010000204.1:0-28500 GCA_030463285.1 Phytophthora europaea | reverse complement strand
CCGCCATTTCATCCTCGATGAAGGCGATCTCGCCCGCCTGGAAGCCCACGTGGCCGGCCTTGCGCTTGCGCCCGCTGCTCTTGGTGCTGCTCTTCTTGCCCATGATCAGCGACTAAATGCTCTTTTGACTGGTGGGAAGGCGTAGGTACCGGCTTTCTGGTACGGTGGTGGGGACCACACATGCTGTGAAGTTGAAGTGGAGCGCCGAATCGTCCAATCAGCAGGCAGTTTCAACAAACGTTTGTTACATAAACCATCCATACTGCCTAAGTAGAGATTTTGCGGAGAATGGCTTCAAACTAAATCACGGTGTTTTTATGGTTTGCTTCGGCACTAATGCAGTGGTTGTATCTCTATTTTCGCTTTTAAACTTGCTTTGCGCCGCTCTAACAGCTAGAAGCAACCCCAAAGTCCCTCCCAGCTCTTCCTCTCCCCCGACGCTTCAAGCTCACTGCAACATGGTTTGTAGTAGACCAACTCGTACCCCCTGCGGCACGCTACACACAGACATCGCAATGTCAACGATGCTCGCCTAGGCAATAACCAGAAGAAAAAGTAGTGTACTCAACGACAATAATTCTTGCGCCACCATGAAATGGAGCTAAGGCTTCAACCTGGAAGCCAGACTAGTTCCGGTGCGGTAGCCGAAGCTACTTGCAATCACCTCCCTGTAAGCTTAACTATTCACGCGCCGACCATTGCAGACCTTCGCTTCGGTTGCAAACGGTCTCTCTGAGGCATCTGAGGACACTTGAGATTTGTATAGACCCGTGGTTTTCCACCTTTTTTTTAGAGACATTGAAAAACCCACCTTTCTAATATTGAAAGTAATACCCCCCCCCCTCAAGACTATGGTTGATCGAGTCTCGGCACTTCCTGTAAATGAAGCCTGGAGTGACAGTGACTTTACTCGCCGCTTCGGAGACCTGAAAACGTTCGCAATTTGTCTTGCAAGTGTTCCCCCTGGAACACACACAGTCGAGAACGACTTCAGCATCCTCGGAAAATTTCGGAACAAGCACCACACGAGGCTCATCAACTTCTCTATAGCAAGCAAAATACGCGCCACGCAGTTGTTCGATCTGGTGTCGCTGGCCGAGTGCCGAGTCGTCTCTCTCGTCTGCAAGCGTCTCAGAGTGCCAGTGCTAGCGATTCCTCGTTTTGAACGCGTGAATTTTCGACACTATACTTTATTCTATATAAACTTCATAGTGCACAATCTCCTAGTTTGTTGATGCCTGCCAATCAGAAGCTATGAATGCATTTCATTTTAACGTATGCATTTCTAAAAAAACTATTAATTTGTATAATCCCCTTCTATTGCAAAATCTCCCAAAGCGTAGGTATCCCATCCGGTGCTCCCTGCTCCCCGAGATGGCTCGCGGTGCAGCTCCTCACGCCGACGGCAGCTCGTCCTCGGGCTTCTCCAGCGACGAGGACATAGCGGACATGTCGGAGCTTCCGTCCGCCGCCTCGTTCGCCCCCAGCGTCCACGTGGAAGTGCTGGACGAGGAGGTCGAAGTGGCCCAAGAATCCTTGCCAACCACTGCCCGACCCGCTCCAGAGACCTCCAAAGCAACCTCCGACGTGCTGCAATGCTGCCGAGAAGCTGCGGAGCTGATTCTCCACGCTCCGAAGCCTCTGGACGTCGCATACGAGCAGTTCACGGCTGCTATCGCCCACGTGACGTGGCACTGGCCGACCTCCGAGTCTCCAGAGCTGGGCAAGAGGCTCGTAGCCTACCACTCGCTTCGTGCAAAGCTTTACGAGGACTTCCAGCGGGTCTTCCCGTTGACGGAGGCCATGTACGTGCAGTGGATCGGCGACGCAGAGGCCAGAGGAGACGCGGCACAGGAGCTCAAGAAGCTGTTCGAGCTGGCCCATGGAGACTACTGGTCCGTGCCGCTGACGCTGCAGTACCTGCAGTTTTTGAAGGACGACGGGGCTGCTGAGGAGCTGGAGCAGGCGATGAGCAGGGCTCAGAGCACAGTGGGCGTGCACTTTGCCAGGGGCCATGAGGTCTGGGCCTTGTGTAGGGAGTTGACGGCGGACAAGTTCGATGAGGTGGAGGGCGGAGACGTGCAGAAGGAGAGGGCGATTCGAGAACTCTTCTGCAAGCAGATGCAGCTGCCGCTGGACCAAAACGACCTCGTCATGTCGGAGTTTCGGGCGTGGGACGCCTACAACAAGCTGGATGCGGAGGCTTCGGGCTCGGCGTTTGAGGAGGCGTCGAAGCGGCAGAGCAAGGTCTTTGCGCCGTTAATGAAGAAGCTGCGCGGGTTTGAGGAGCGGATCAACGGGGCGCCGGGGGCGGAAGATGCCGCAGCGCTGGAGCAGGCGTGGCAGCAGTACTTGAACTTCGTCAAGCACCGTGTTGCGCCGTTGATGCCGACTCAGAAGGCTGGTAGCATGTCAGACCAAGGCCAACGGCTTGTGGTGTGTTTGTACGAGCGTGCAATAGCGGCCATGTGTCTGAGTCCCTCGCTCTGGGCGAGCTATCTGGAGTATTTGGAACCTGATCAAGATGACGGTGACAACGACCGCGGGAAATTGGCGGTGGCTCGACGAGCTGTGCGAAATATCCCGTTCGACTCCTCTGCGTGGACCGAGTATCTGATTGAGATGGAGCGCCAGCGCAAGTCCATGGAAGAAATTTCGCAGTTTGTGCGAACACAACTGCTAGCTCGCTCGAGCTCGCCCTTGGACCAATTTCACCTGCTTAGTGTGCTGCTGACGTGGTGTGATTCCGTGCGACGAGACGCCTTCAGGACCATCGACGAGGAAAATCTCGAAGGCATTATCCAGCAGGTGGAATCGTTCGTGGGGGGTGTTTTCTCGAAGTGTGAGCAGTTCATCAGTAAGGCGTTCCCAGACTTCCTTGACGGCAGGTTAAGACTAACAGAGTACCAAGCCAAGTGTTACTGGGCTCTGATGAACCCTGAAGGATCGACTGTACTCGATCCCGAGTGCGTTATAAAGGCGAACAAGGTAGTCGAGATGTGGGAGAACAAGCTGGACACAGCTCTTGGGGGCCTGGCGGCTTCGTGGATTTCCTTTTTAGATTCAATTCGTCACACGGGCGCTTTTCCAGTGGCTGGAATGCGCGCCATTGTGTTTGATGAGGCAGTGGAACGTGTGAAGGACTCGCCGCTCGCTCTTGCGGAGGCGTGGCTCGTCTTCGAGCGTGAAAATGGTATCTTACCTCACTATCTCCGGGCGCGCCGGTATCACGCGAAGCACCGCTCAACAGCCCAAGCAACTGCACACTTGCAAGCTTCTGTTGTTGCTGTTGCGGATTCAGCACCCACTACCGCAGAAAAGAAGACGAAAAATGCCAAGAAGCGCAAGGCTAACGCTGCCAACGAAGGGAACAAACTGACCAAAAGCTCGCTTAAACAACCCCCGGCAAAGCGTGCCAAGCCTACTTCGACCAGTATTGAGGGCGATAATGCTACAGCCATGGAAGGGGACGAGACCAAGAAGGTTAAAAGCGTGGAGAAGAAGAAGATGCACGAGAACCTGACGAATGAACACACACTTTTCCTGTGCAACGTGGCGAAGGAAGCGAGCCAAGAGGACATCGAGGCTCTGTTCCGAGATATTCCAACCTTGAAAGATGTCCGGCTTGTCGTGAAGACGCGGGGTGATCGTGTGAAGTCTCGTGGGATGGCGTACGTGCAGTTCACGGACGAAGTGGGCGTCGAAGAGGGGCTTAAGCAAGACGGGTGCCTGCTGCATGGACACCCACTGCGTGTTGAGCGCTCCAAGCCGCCACCGACTTCGGCGTCTACACCTGGTGGGAAACCCACGGCCTCGCAGGGATTTTGGAAGACCGATCCAGTGACGCTGTACGTTGGTTACCTCAATCGCGACGACTCGAAGGACCTAGTGTCAGAGGAGCAGCTACAGGCCTCGCTACAACAGGCAATGCAGTCAGCGGGTCAGCTCGTGGTGGTCACGCGCGTGTCAATTTTGAAGGATCGCTACGGAAAGCTGAAGAATTACGGTCTAGTGGAAGTAGCCGAGCCTTCGCAGGTCGAGTTTTGTCTGGCCAACGCCCCTGCTCTGCAAGCCAAGCTAGGCGAGCAAGTGACGATGAAGCCTTCTCGTTTCTCGATCGCTCATATCCTGGAGCAGCAGGAAAAGCAGCAGAAGCAGAAGCAACAGCGGAAATCGAGTGCCTCCGCCTCAGCTGGCAGAGATGGTGGAGTAAGCATAGGCGCTAACGCACCGCACGCACGACCGTCAACGCGGCTCAACCTCCCATCCAGTGGATCTGCTACCAGCTTGATGCCGCGCGCGCTTCGTCGGAAGCTGGCTGCGCAGAGTAATGCGACCAAGACGGAGTCTTCGGGGGCAGAAGCTGGTGCCACGGCTGCAACTGTGACGCCCAAGAGCAACGAGGACTTCCGCAAGATGCTGTTCAACAAGTAGCGCCTGCGAGGTTGGTGTTTGGGAATGAAAATGGGGTTTTGCACAGTTCGTGACGTGATGTATTGACCGGTATGTCCCCTACGCAGGATAGCAAATGGACATGCCGCTGCTGAGCAGCTTGCAGTAAGTGTGCTTTACGCATTTGACGTTCTCGTCGCAGGGGCCCCAGCGCGGCACTGTCTCCTCGCCGCTGGTCCCGCTTCCTGGCGATGTCTTGGTGGGCGTGGCCTTGGTTGATGAAGGTGTGTAGTCGTACTCTGGTGGAGGTTCTTCCACCACTGGCTCCGCAGTTCCTCCAGCGTCGTAGGTGTCTCCGCTGCCGGAGTAGCTCGGCTCGTCGTCGGCTTGAGATTGCAGGTCAAGTGTTTGGGCGGCTACATTGTCGAGAGTCACCAACACACCGACTGCGACCGCGAAGCTCAGAACGACACGCAGCTTGAGCATGGAGATTTCTGGCGCGTGCACTGCGGATCTGGAGGCGAAATGCGAAGTCGATGGACGGCTCCGAAGCGCTGCAGCGTGTCGTTTGGCAGCGCGCAACGTGCGGCTTGCAGGCGTTATTCTTGTCAAGGGCCTCTTGAGATTGCAGGATCGCATCGCTTGGGACGGTGCTGTTGCTACGCTGATGAATGGGCCACAGTGGGCTGCTGTATTGGCACGTGTGTCTGTCTACTTAACTGGCTTGGGGGAGCAGATCGAGCTGTAGATGCTGAGCTCTTTGCAGTAGGCGTCGGGGTCGGTGCACGTGGTGCTGCCCGAGTAGAAGACGCCACCGCACTGTCCGAACATCGTGACGCCGTCGACAACAGGCTGCACTGCAGGAGGACTCGTCGGACTGGGTGCTGGTGTCGCTGGCTCGTTGACGACCTTGCCTGTCGGGCTGTCGCTGCCGATTGATGGCGCATCGACCACGTCCGCGAAGCTGCCGGGATCGGAACCGAGAAATGCGCTGCCGTCTCCTGACTCGCTCTCGTCCAGTGAGCTACCGGATTCTTGGCGCTGATTCTCTGCCGCTAGGTCTTGAGCTGCCATCGCCACTGCCACTGCCGCGAATACGAGGAACTGCTGCATCTTGACCATGTTGAAGTCGACCTGGAGCAAAACGGATAGTAGCCACCGCCCTATTGCTGGAGCTTCAGTTCCTGATAACGGCCAGCCAGCACATCAAGCGACGGCTTCGACGTGTTGCGTTCAATAACATTAGAAAATAGTTACTTTCATACCTCACTCCACTCTTCACTAGCTATGGGGATATTCTGACAGTCACAGCTCGAGCCGCATGACCTTCTCCGTGGGCCTGGACTCCGGGAAGCACACGGAGATGAAGTCGCTCAGCTGCTTGCAGAAGGTGTGCGGCTGGCACCTCGTCCCGCCCAGGTAGTAGAGTCCGCCGCACTGGGCCCACGCCTTCACTCCGTCGGCATCTCCTGCTGCTGCGTCCTCCACCCTGCTCTGTGTCTCAATGATGCTGCTGGCACTTGATCCGGAGGGCGTCGAGTCCTGGATGGAGTCAAACTTGGCACTGCCCGAGCCACTCTGGACTTGGTGCGTGGGGTTGTGACCCGCGTTTCGTAGGTTGGACGCTTGGACCATGAACAACATTAAGGCGACGGTGACCAGCGCGGCCACGAAGCGCTGGGTGGTCATTGTTTGGATCGGAGACTGACGGTCCTCTGCTGCTTGGCCCGAATTTGCGAATGACCAAGAACTCTCGACTCGCTGATTTCTGTCGAGACCATGCGATACAGCTCAGATCTCTTGTCTGTGAAAAATATGGATCCTGTTGTCTGCAAGAACACATATTATAGTTGCTGCCTAGATATACGTTTACTGTAAGGAAAGGAACTTGAGAATCAGTGATTCGTGTAACTACATCGTTTTGCGAATACGATGTGAGAGGTTTCTGAGCCTGGCTCGGCTCTGCGAAGTGGACAGGACCCGGTAATTTACCACGCACACATGGCGGCTGGATGTTTTGCCGGCATTTGCAGGTCAAAGTGGTCGCAGGCAGCGCCGACCGAACCAACGTCCGAGATGGCTGCAGCAGCCTGTATGTAACAAACGCCTCGGCAGCTCACTTAAAAGTCGGAACACGTGGTCGAAACCTCTCAATACGCTGAAATGTGCAACGAATCTAACGACGCCGCGAGTCACGATTTGCGCTTGTGGTAAGGACAGCGAGTCTAACTGGAAAGCCTCGACCCCGAGACATATCGCCATAGCCGGTCGCCAATGTGTGGTGGCCGTGTGGCAGCTTCCACTGAACTTCGGTCGACCCCAAGTACACGTACTGCACCGGTAGTGTGCACGTAGTTTGCATTCCGCTCGTACGGATCGTGTAAAATTTTAGGTTAATGTTGTGCATCAAGGTGTTGAGTCCATCGGCTACACTGTATCGTTGGATTTATACTAAAAAATAGTGTCATCGACAACGAGTCGAGCGACGTTGGGGCGAGGTTTCGGATCATGCGACCGGGAGGCATCGCGGTTCGAGACGAGTCGGGTCAATCTTGCATGCGGTGCCGTCGACGCACTTAAACAGCGTGTAGAACGTGTAGCCCCCGCACTTGGCGTTCAACGGCAGCGCGTACTGCTTGCACCACAAGAGCTTGCTCGAGCCTCGCGCCTGGCAACTGTAGCCGGCAACGCAGTTCAGCTTGGTGTTGTCCCCATCCGGGAGTGGGCCGACCCAGTAGCGCGAGTAGTCGAAGCCCATGCCTCCGCAGGCTTGCGCCCCCGAAACGTCAGCAACTTGGTAGCCAGCTTCCACGCCCCCAGCATCGTCCCCTGCAGAACCACTAGACACATTTTGCAAGCCCCCGACAACGGAATCCACCGATACTTGATTCGCAGTGACAACGTCGAATGCCGTAGCCATCACTGCAATTGCAGCGACAATTCCAATGCCACGGGTTAGCTTGGTCATGGCTTCTTTGGCTGCAGTGGGAGCTTTCTAGTTTGAGAAACAAACCGGGGTGGAACCTCGCTTCGCCATTTTTAGACTACGGCGATTCAAGACTTCAGTATAAATGAAAATGCTTGGTTAGCTTGTATTGGATGTATAACCATTTGGTATCTAAGCGTTCTCCTTCGGGACGCACTGCGAGTACCAATCGTTTACGTAATTGCACTCGGATCCAGCTGCGCAGTTGGTCAACCCGTGGTAGTTCACGCCACCGCACTGGCCCCACTGCTCAACAGCTTTGGCATCCGTGACTGCTCGGCACTGGAAGTACCAGGGATTCACGACCTCGCATGCGTAGCCGCCCGTGCAGTTTAGTTTCCTCGACCAATTTGCAGAGGTTCCGTCGGCGAAATACTTCGTGTAGTCGAAGTTGAGACCCCCGCATTGCTTC
Organism: Phytophthora europaea; assembly: GCA_030463285.1. NCBI lineage: Eukaryota > Oomycota > Peronosporomycetes > Peronosporales > Peronosporaceae > Phytophthora > Phytophthora europaea. Next base: position 20,710 of record JAHQIV010000204.1, on the reverse strand, counting down.
CAGGGTGCGATCTCGATAACTTGAACAGGCAATTCAGTTGCAGCAGAAGTCGCTGTAGCAGGCGCATCGGTCGCAGAAGGGTCGGTGGCAGCAGGAGCGTCCGTAGCATCAGTGGCGGTGGCCGTGATGGCGCTGCCCGATCCAGCAGGCTCAGTCGCAGCAGGCGTCTCGGAAGCAGGGGCGTCGGATGAAGGCTCCGTCGCAGTCGGCGAGGACGCATCCGCCGCAGAGGGGGTCTCCGTTGACGCGTCCGGGGGCGTGGGTATAACTGAAGCTGGTGTTTCAGTGGGTAATATCGTAGTTGATAGACTATCACTTGCTGTTGGTGTGTTTGTTGGCTCAGTTGCCCGAGAAGTTGTGTTTTGGGTGTCGTTCAGATTATTTAGACCGCTGCTTGAGTCAGCATTATTGTCTGCTCCCCAGACGTCTCCGGCCAGCGAGTCTCCCGCCGTCGATGTGAATGAGTCCAGGAACGCAGTCTCCGCCTCCTTGTTCTCGACCAGCAAACGTCCCTCGTCGCTGGAGCGGAGGTGTTGAGCTTTCGCATGGTCGACCGCCGTCATCGTCGCGGTCGCCGCCGCAGCGAAGCCAACGATTACGCGTAGCTTGGGCATCACGAGTTGGAGATTCTAGCAACAGTGCTGAAGTTGATTGTATGCGGCTGGCTGCGGGGTCGTTAGATAAACGAAAAGTGATAGCAGCGGCAGCAGTGCCACCTCTGCGACAATATGCGCGTTGGTCATATCCAACGCTCGTATTCAGCAGGACATCGCGGCTCGCTCTTATCCGTTGACTGTCTGGCGCTTGTTAGACAGACAGCGCCGTCGGTCATCATGAGACGCGACGATGCAGCCAACGCTCACATTGCCGGTAATAGCAGTCTCAGCACACACACACATCCCAACCCCGCTGGATTCCCGCCCGCGCCATGACAAACTTATCTGCGCTTCGAACTCGCGCATCGCCGCGATCGAAGTTGAAGCGCATTCGTCTACAATGGCTACATGACAACACGACATGGCTACATCATGTTCGCCACACCAACTTGACTATCGGTAGGCACTTGTTCAGTCTCAGAGCTCCTAGCGATTGATACCAGGCAGTGGCGGCGACTCTGACGGACACAATACTCGGCAATAGTTGAAGTGAAGCTCCGACCCGAATGGGTATGGTGGAGATCCACCCTGTGGTGTTGGAGCGCGATTTTGACCAGCACTGCCCGATCCACAAGGAATACTGAACAGTGAAGGAGACTGCAAGCACTGACAGCCATATCTGTTTGGTAGACTGTCAGCTACTTGTTGAGCATTCAACTCCCAAGAAAAACTCGAGCCTTCCACACGAGCTGAGTAAGCCTTACATGTACTAACTTAGTACTACTAAATATCCTGCGAGCTCGCCAAGAGTTTGGAGAGAAACGAAGGACGATAAAACTTCAACGGACGATCGTTTCAAACTCTCGCGTGGATCCTGGAATGCATGGCCGTGACAAGGCTTGGTTGGATACACACCGTCGAGTGCGTGCGCTAGTTCATTGCAGCTCCACCCGATCAACTTTTAAGTCTGCCGAATTGGCCTCCCAGTTGTTGTCAAGTGGCAGCAGAGGCAGTCCGAGAAAAACTTGGCACTACATTGCGATCGCAAACGGACCCTTTATGGGCTGTTGATCCTCGTGCTGTTGCCCACGTAACGACCGCCACTTCCGTAACGACCCGTGTCGGTGTGTGCCCTTCCGCAGCAAAGGAGTCGTCGCACTCGTCAAGAATCGCAAGAAGGCACTAGTGTGGGTCTTGTTCTGGTTTGGACTGGTGGGTGAGTGTTGAGAAGGTGAAAAATGGCCGAGCCACCGGTGGAAGACCCAGCGGATTCACCGGAGCTAACCGAGGAGCAAGAGTCCGACCCGGTCGTGGAGAACGAAGCGGAGGAGGAAGAAGACCAACCGGTTGTCGAGGACGAGGAGCAGGCTGCAGACCCGGAGCAGCAAGTCGACGCTCCGTCTCCAGGTCAAGACGCGGCACCACCCGAAGACGAGCAGACAAATGAAGGTGCTGAGAAGGACGAGGTCGTCGTGCTTCAAGAGACTTCGAATCAAATGGAGCCCCCGGTATCCGCTGAACAGGTCGACGTGAAAGCCGACGAACCTCCTGCTGTCGACGGTGACGCAGTGGCCGAGCCATTCCAAGCGCTGGACATGACCCCACTCGAGAAAAGCGTCGCTGGGGCGGAGTCGCCGGAGCTTAAAGCACCAACCACTCGCGCGAGGACAGCAAGCAGACTCACCGGTTCCTTCCGCGAGGGACAGACGAGAACCGAGCGCGTCAAGTCCATGGTGCGTCAGTCGGAAGGTCGAGCGCGAGAGGACCGTCTAGGTAAGGGGTTGAAGGGTGTTTTCGAGGCCGATATGGACGATATCGGCGCCCTGGGCATCGGCATGCAGCTTTACTTCATGCTGACCAAGTACCTGAGCGTGGTCTTCCTCTGCATGGGCATCATCGCTCTCCCCGCCATCATGGTGAACTCGTACGGCCACGGAATCACCAGCAAGATGGTGGACCCGCTGCAGCTCGCGTACTCGTCGATCGGCAACGGAGGCGTCAATAGCGACACGGCAGCTACAGCTCGCAGTTGTCTGCCAGTCGGCGACATCGACTGCACGTGGGAGACGGTCGACACGCCGCTAACGTCGAACCCCAAGACGGTCACGTGGATCGTCACCATCAGCGACGTCGTGTACTCGTTCGTCTTCATGGCCTTCTTGCTCTTCTACTCGTATCGAGCCAAGAAGGCGATCAAGGAGCACCAGAACAAGCACCTGACGCCTGCCAGATACGCCGTCATGGTGCGTGGATTGCCGACAAATGCCACGGAGAAAGAGATCATGGAGCACTTCAACACGCTTTACGACCTCAACAAGGACGAGGAGTACGCCAAGCTGTGGTTTGGCATGTGCTGGGGCAAGCGACGCAAAGTGAAGCGCTCGCGATCGAAAAAGGCCGTCAACAGGACCGTCGTCTCGAACGTGGACCATCTCGAAGGATCGACTACGATCAACAAGGAGCTCTACCAAGACACGTGGATCGCTGAGGTCAGCGTCGCTCATCCGACCGGAGGACTCCTGCGCACGTTCCTGCGGATGGAGCATCTCGACCAGAAGAAAGAGGAGACCGAGCTGCTCATTGCCGTTCTCGAAAGAGAGAAGAGTCACTCGCTGGCGGATTTCAACGCCGCCGATGAGAAGTTGATCCACGCATCGAGGACCAAGTACCTCAAGTTGGAGAAGAAGCTCAAGAAAAAGACCGAGAAGATCAAAGCTCTCAAGGAGGTGCTCCCCGAGTCCGAGGCGGACGAGGTGGTCGAGAAGAAGAAGATGAAGCAGGACAAGAAGGCCAGCACTCTCTCGTCCAAGCAGAAGCTCGCGGCTGCCGCGAAAGCAGCGACGACTCTAGCGTCGAAGGAGAAGCTGGCGGCTGCTGCGCTGGCTGCCAAGACAGCGGCTACCAACACTCAGCAAGCGTTCGACTGGGAAGGATGCGAGTGCGCCTTCGTGGTGTTCAACAACCTCGAGTCACGACGTCGATGTCTTCAGGACTATCGCCAGTCAAGTCGTTGGCTCGCTCGTAAATGGCAGCCGTCGGTGCTGCGCTTCCGCGACGGAACTTGCCCGCTCATCGTCACTACTGCCCCCGAGCCGTCGAATATCCTGTGGGAAAACCTCGAGGTTACCGAGCGCGGGCGCTTCTATCGACAATTTGTGACCAACTTGGTCACCGTGATGCTGCTTATCATCTCGTGTGCCATCATCTCGGCCGCACAGTCGACCCAAGAGCAGTTTGCGAGCAAGATGCCGCCCGAGGGCCTGTGTGATCGCGCTCTCCCGGCCGTGTACTACGCAGACACGGCGTTCTCGGTGAACGCCACTACGCGGAGATCCGTCTCGTGGACGCTTGCTTGGGATGCCAATGCGACTTGTTCACCAGGAGCGTCCGGAGATACGCGCTACCATATCGCGTACACGAATGGGATCGAAAACGACCTGAACAGCTCGCGGTTGTCGTATGGATCGACGTATCCAGACCCCGCACGATGCACGGAGGCGTGCATCTCGGAGTCTAGCACCGAGCAGTGCAACACTCTCCCGTGCTTCTACTACGACGAGCTGGTGCAGTCCGATGGGATGACTTGTCAGGCGTACGAGGCGAGTCACGTGCTGTACTGCTATTGCTCCACCGCATTGACGACCAGTATCAAGGACTACGGCTTCGTTGACGGACCCAAGATGCTGTGGAACAACTTGCCATGCCGCGGATACACCAAGGACTACCTGATCAAGAACTCGTTCATTCTACTCGCTGCCGGCATCGTCGTCATTGTCAACTTCCTGCTGGACAACATCCTGCGCATGTTTGCGGTGTTCGAGCGCCACACGAGCGAGTCCACCAAGACAATCCGAGTGGCAGTGCGGATGTTCGTCGCGCAGTTCCTCAACACGGCGCTTATCGTGATTATCGTGAACGCATCGTTCGGGTTGAGCACCGTGGCAGTGGCCAAAGAGCTGCTAGGCGGCAAGTACAAAGACTTCCAGCGCGGCTGGTACCCCACGGTAGGCATGGGGATCGCCACGACGATGCTGCTTAACGCCTTCCTGCCGCAGTTCACGCTGTTCGCTCATATGTACATTTGGTCGCCGGTTTATCGTTGGTACAAGCGCCGATCGATCCGCACCCAAGCGAAAATGGACAAGCTGTACGCCGGCCCCAAGTTCGACATCTCGGAGCGGTACCCGATGGTGCTCAACTCGGTGTTTGTGACGATGGTTTTCTGCGGCGGAGCTCCGGTTCTGCTGTTCATCGGCGCTGTGGCGAGTGCCGGCATCTACTGGTTCGACAAGTTGTCAATTTTGCACCTGTACAGTGTCAAGACGACGTACGATGAGATTCTCGGAGAGGTGACGATCCAGGCGCTCCCCTGGACGTTGGCACTGCACTTGGCCTTTTCGGCGTGGATGTACGGCAACACGGAGCTGCTCAAGGGGACGATGCTCAACGTGCCGTGGCTCTTACGATCTGTGGGTCTCTCGTCTGTCGTGAGAGATAACCCGAACGCAACGAGCGATCAATTATACGCCATCCTGACCGAAAAACTCGGGAAATACGACGTGCTGGGGCAGTACGGCTTCTTGGTGAAGATCGTGTACTCGCACGTGATGCTGATGACGGTGCTGTGCTTCATCGTCGTCACTGGCCTCTTACTCTACACGATCTTCGGACGCCTCGTGTTCGTCGTGCTCGGACAAATGCTGGCGTTTTTGAAGCAGGTAGCGTTGCTACCCGTGGAGCTGATCCGTTCACTATTCGTCAAGGAAGACGGCGAGTCTCTCCCTAAAGAAACGGATAGTCTTCAGCAGAAGGAGACGCTGCCGGTGGTCTTGATCCCAGAGTTCACGGAGCCGTTCGTGATGTCCGTCTCGCGAAAGTACAAGCCAGACGAGAACCTCGGCTTCCAGAAAAACACTGTCGACAAGACCGAAGAGCTGACCTGTGTGTGGCCTGAGGACACGGTGCACGACAACCTTGTGGAACGAGTGGCGGGCCAACGCAAATTGACGTGGGAGACCATGCAGGCGCCTGTGAAGTCGTACGCGATCGAGGCGAACGAAAAGTACCGCCTCGTTGTGAAGCGTATCACGGAGTCTTGGGCGCAAGTGAAGGAAGCTCGGCGTAAAGAGCATCTCCCTGAACCTGTTGCCTTAGGCAAAGTCGTGCCCATGCTTGGCAACCAGGACGAGCACCAAGTGGAGGACGCAGTCGCTGCAACCGAGATGGTCACGGTCGTCACGAAAAAGGAGGAGGACCCTGCCGATGCACCTACGGAAGCCACGAGACCGGAAGAGATCGCTCAAGTAGCGGAAGCAGAGCCAGCATCCAACAACGATGACGGGATCACCGAAGCAGTGGCTGAAGATGCAGCAGAACCAGCAGACGAGATCATCGAGGAAGAGGCTGAGCCAGACGAAGCTCAAGTTGCGCAGAACGAGGAGGAAGACAACGCTGAGCAGTGAGTTGATCCTGATTAACTTCGTACATACACAGCAGCACAATTCTTTCAATGCATCATGAGGTTCATATTAAAATACTTTGAAAAGTTAGCAGTCTTTCAGCTATGGACGTGGCTTTCCTACTGGTATTGTACATGGGTCTTGTTCATTTCGAGTTGCTTGTTGTTGTTGACTATGTGGCGAGAGGCTTGACGTTCCAGGCGCAGGAGGACAAGCCGATCGCGAAGGCTTGAATCGGAGCCAATGGGAACCGGAAGTCGAGCGCGAACTTGGACTTGGAGAACTTGCCGAACTGCATCACGATGCGGTTGTTGCCCGTGGGGTCCGGCACAGCACTCACTTGGGTGCCCACGGGCTCCTCGTCGAGCATGAGCATGAAGTTCTTGGCCGAAGCTTCGCGGATGCGACCCCCGTGGAATTTCAGCATGAGCGAGTTGACTTCGGGGCACCAGACCGGCAGCTTGCTGCCGATCTTGACGCGGTCGCTCGTGGGCGCGTCGAAGGTGAAAATGTGCTGGTTCTTGTTGCGCGGCGACGGCGACGTCATGAGTTGGCAGCTCGGAGTTCCGCGCGGGGTGCCGCCCGTGGTCGTGACGCCACGACTGACACGGGGGCACCACACAACTCGCGAGCGTTTGTCGTCCATGATAGCAGGGATGACAACCGAGAAGCAGCGCATCTCGGAGCCGACGACACCCGCAGCTTTGGTGAAGTGCGAAATGTCTGCGAGCAGTTGACGGTCGGCACCTTCCACGGCCGTCGCCGCGGCGTCCTCGTTGATGTTGCTGCACGTGTACGTGCTGAAGCTCTGGTCGCAGCCTTCACACCCGCAGCTGTAGAGCTTGAAGTTGTGGTCGGTGGCCTTGCGCAGCACGGCGCAGTAGTGACCCGTGGGTTCCTCGGCTTCGCCCGACTCGGGGAAGTTCTCGTACTGCGAGATGTAGAAGGTGCCTCCGACCTGCTTGGCACTGAGCAAGAACTGGTCGTTGTTCCAGTACATTTTGTACTGGTGCTTGTTGGTGCGCTCGACGGTCGAGTACGTCCACGACTTGGACTGAGTCGGACTTAGACACTCCTCAGCGAGGTACTCGCGGGCGTGGCCGCTTTCCAGCATGTCCATGTCTTGGAACGGTTCTCGGATAATGGTGTTACCCCAAGTAGGACTCGTGAGCTCGGACGTTGGGGATCCGTCCTTCTTGTCGTCGTCGTCGGCCGCTGCATTCAAATGGGCCGACAACATTTTCGAGGCTCGCTCGAGGAACCCGGAGGGAGCGACGTTCGTCTTGCTGCGGCTCTCTCCTTGTCGGGGCAAGTCCGTGTCGATGGACAGGCCCGGACGTTGCATCGTGTCTGCCATGGTCGAACGACTGCAGGAGTGTGCAAACTCCCTGTTTGCTGCTGGCTTGGCGGAGTCTAGGCGAGTACGCTTGTGACCGGTGGGTGGAGGAGCTGTCGGTCGACCTTTTTTAGCTTACCAAGTGCCAGCCAGATTGAGTTATCTACCGTCCTCGATGGCCGAGCGAGGACGAGAAGCCAGTCGTCTGTAGTATAAATAATGGTGCATGTTGGTTCCCAAGAATAGGAGGAAGAGCTTGATGAGTGGTGAGTTGGTTCTTATCCAACAGAACAAATTGTTGGCCACTGCGGAACATGGATAACCCTCAACTTGAAGCTACAGTTTCAATTTATTATAGCACACTTTGGTAGCCCTCGAACTCGGACTCTTATTCGAACACCCAAGGCGGCGACGCGGAAAACGAGAGGCTCCGGTTGAATCCACACCAGCAACGCGCCAGAGGATGGAAGATTCGGAGGCACTGCATATTTGGGCTGGATTGGCGGGGTTCATGAGTTTTCCTTGGTTTTGTGGGGGTTCGGATCGCAATGGCCAGGCACACTTCTCCGCTTTTATTTCTTACGTGAGCGTGAACTCTAGCGGAGGAGATCAGGAACTGGTGTCCGAGCGTTCATGGTCCCCCTTTCGGCTTGAGAGGGCAGTTGTCGAATCAATACTTGGACGTTGCAACTGGACTAAGCCGGAAGACAACAAGTTTGCTGTATGTTCAATACTTTAAGTAGTTTCTAGCCTTGTGAGCTGTATTGATAACGGACGCTCTCATGACTATGTGTCGCGCTATTGGGATTCTGTGTACGGCCAGCGCTTTCGATTGGGGAAAGTATCTGCTACGTGGATGGCTCAAGCTACTCGTTAGTTACCGAGGTAGCAAGTATTCCGTCGAGCGGTAGCTAGCAGTGGATGAATATACACAGACGTGTCCTTGACGCGAATGATTCTCGTTTGTTTTGGCACTCCATTACCCGCTATAGCGCTTGCATTAACCCAAGAAACGCTGCTATACAAAATCCACGTGAGTAAACTATCTTACATGTACGACTTATGGATTCGATTGACGTTTGTACATGTATCGATTCGTGCTTTTGCTGGAGCTCAATTTATCGCTTCATCGACTTCGAAGCTGTGATGATTTTCGTGTATCCGATGTACCAAACGCTGTTGACGCTAGTATCAACACAAAATATGAACTCTTCCTCTCATCAAGTCTGTCATGAAGTTCCTCCTCTCGCGCAGTTGGGTACGGATATATCCACCGGATATCGGTATGGCAGTGTGTAAGGCCGGTATGAATATGTTCTCTGCTCCTGTACCATTATCACGACAGTTGCACTATGTATCCTGACGTGCGTGGCTAAAACAAGGACAGAAATATATTCCTTTCGGTAAGATTAAAATCTCGAAATTTAGAGTCATCGGCGAGTGGCTCAGCACAATCCGAAAGAGGGGGAGCAGAAAAGCGGGCGAGGTCGACGGCGGCAGTCAGGATGCCGCTACAGGAGGACAGCAAGGCTCCGCTGGCTTCGGATGAGGTGGGTTAACCCCTGCCTAGCGTATGGCGACACGTGGCATCATTGACAAATCCCTTGTGCATCGCTATATATCAATTTCCCTCCACAGACGACAGTCAGCGACCCCCTCCCCACGCAGAAGCCAGTGCTAGACACCCAGCAGGACGAAGGCGCTGAAGAGCCAGCTACGAAGCCGATGAAGACGATGAAGACGACGGAATCCATCTGGATCTTGCGGAGAAGGAGGATTCGTTCGAACTGCAGAGCTGTCGGTCTCGGCCGGTAATCCGGTACATGATCAGCCCACTATGGTACCGGACGATCCGGAATCCGGTACAACAGCGGCGAGTGTGAGTTGTAATGAATCAAGTGCAACAATTTTGAAGATAGTACCGGATCTGGTGAATCGTGAGGTGGATGTGGCCATTCCGACCAGCGGCAAATCGTACGTTGGAGACGACACAGCAGTTGCAGCGCTTGAAGCATGTCACGGAGGACGATGGAGGGTTTCGACTGTACATTGACGATTGGGATGCATTCTATGCTGCGCTGACGACTCACAGTGAGGAGACATTTCAGTTGCTGTCCATGTGCACGTCGTATAGCGCAGCATTGCAAAACGAGAACCCGATCGAGCGCGGGATCATCACGAACCATTAGAAACTCTTCATCATTCATGAAGCTCTTCAGCATTCTTGCTGACGACGTTTTTGGGGAGGTAAGCCCATTCCGTACAATATGCTGTACCATTCGAAGATTTTTAGAACCGGATATTGTCTCACTGGTCGATATGTTCAACACTCACTCGTTGAAAGAAAGACAAAGAGAACCTATCATTTTGCTTGCAGGCGTTCAAGGAGGCAAACCTTGTGTGGAAAAGATACGAGTCATCGTGGCAGATAAAAACTTTTACGAGAAGGGCGGACTAGCGAAAGCACTTCCTAATGCTCGCCAGATACTCTCTCAGCTTTACGTTATCAATTATCCTCAAAAATAGGCAGCCTTGCCCCTGTTACTGTTTGACTCGCGAGTGAGAACGGCAAATACTACAAAGTAGTAGTACAGGCGAAACAACGGCTATTCGTCGTGGCTTATGGAACTGTTTTTCTTGGAATCGACGATATTGATACACACGTGAGGCCAAGCGTGCTACAAGATGGATCCGTACCATCGACTTCTCTATCTGCGCTGGTGCTTGCGCAACACCGAAAGTGACGTCGTGTGAGGAATCTGAGGGGATGTTGTAGCATTCATCAATATATCTTTGTGAATTAAAATCCTTGCGTTATTGAAGTATCACGCCTACGACCATGTTCATTTCAAAATGACATGTCGTTTTGGTACAACAATCTCGGATTTGGTACAACACACACAACTTCTGTACACCCTTCGGTTTTCAGAATTTAGACATTGGCTTCCTCGTAAACTACGTCGCCTCACGACAAACCCCGTGAAAAACGATGCCAGCTTGTAATTTATCTCTTGTTCTTTTATCACAACCATATGGTGATTATGATAGGGTTAGGAACTGCACACATAATCTTTTTTTGTCCGGTGGATGTATCACCGTCCCGCGCGGTTTAGGGGATGTTTCATTCGGGGGCAGGTTAGATAGGGCAACTTTTACTCGCAAATTCTATTTTATTTCGCTTGAATACATTCTAAAAGGGAATAAGTTATTAGCGGACAAAAGGGTTAGTCGCGCATCGCCACACAATCGCCCCAGTGGTCCTGCGTGAGAGGCCACCACCAAGTCGCGCGCAAGCAGCAGAACCAAGCTCGGCGCCCCCCCGTGCGCGGTCAGATCCAGTGCCAGCATCGGCACCAAGTCCCCCACCAGCCATCTCCTGCACCGCCAGCTCCTGCGTCAGCTCCAGCGTCAGCTTCTCCTCCAACGCCAGCACGAAGTCCTCCGCCCCCAGCTTCGGCGTCAGCTCCTCCGCCATCTCCTCCGTCGGCTCCTGCGCCAGTTCCTGCACCACCAGCTCCTGCGCTAGCTCCTGGGTCAGCATCCTACATCAGCAACATCAGTGCCGCGAAGGCCGACGCCGTAGGTCTTGCATCAGCATCAGCATCAGGGTTCTGGGATGGGGATAAATGGATTCGGAATAAACCGTTTAGACCACCCACCCCGTGTGGGTAAATTAGGTCTATATAGAAACACCCACCCACCTATCAAGTGCGAGCCCACACATCAGTCCTACACCCACCCATCAAGCCAACGATCCTTTCAATACGTCAAGTGTCCATACCAATCACACAGTGCGATTTGGAAATACACTCTCACTCTTGATTTTGCCTTCTTCAACAAAGGGGGCATCGGGCCGAAGAACTGTGACACACAAACCCCGCTGTACTTCGGTACTTTGCAATGCAGTTGCTGGTTGCGCGTGTAGTATGGTATAGGGGGCTGTAAAGCCACGGCGTTCTGCAACGATCTATCTGCGAACTCTGTTTGCTATGACGGAACGGCATACTCCACCCTGCTGTACGGAGCAAAACCACACCTGTGAAGAAGGTCAAACTTGAGTTGGGCTTACACGATTCAGTATTACTATTAACACAGTATTAACCAATAAATGTTTAATCCTAGCATCACCTTTGTCTACCTAGAAGTACACGTAGTCCTCGCTTTGATTTCCGCCTTCAGTTTCTTCCATCGTCTCTTCTTCATCGCACTCGCGCAGTAGGTCTTCCAAGTGTGAGTACCGTTCAATGTCTTCGTCGCAAATGTTCTTCGCATTAAAGAAAATATGCACGAGTTTCTCAATCCGATCAGGTGCTAAGCGGTTGCGAAGCTTGGAGTGGATAAACGCATGCGCAGAAAAGCGTTCCGATGCAGCACTGGAAGCTGCACACCGAAACAACTGCAGCGCAACGACTTGTAGAAGTGGAAACTTCGCCAAACCACCCCAAAAGTCAAACAGAGGAATCTTTCGCTCGCATAAGAGGTTCCACTGTCGGGGTTGGCTGGTCTTGAGCTCCCGAACATGCCGGTAATATGCAGCCAGCTCCACAATGACAGCGTCACTCGTATCCTTGCCGTACCACTCCTCCAAAATCTTTTCAACAGCGTTTCGAACGGTGCTGTCCATGTCGAGTCCAGCGTAGCGTGGGTCGAGCAGGTATGCAATTCCATGGGCATCGCCATAGTTAAAGTCGAAGCGGGACTTGACAACGCTTTCACGATCTTGTATTCAGCTGCAGGGAGGCCCCCAGCATTCAGCTCCATAGGGAGATCGACGAAGACTTGTTAGACCTCAGAGACAGGTGTCTCGTTCTTCTCGAATAGCCTCAGCGCTGCTGCGATCGGTTTGAGCAAGGTACCGGCCTTTCTGAGGCGCGGCAAAAACAAAGTCAGCCGAAGTCACCAAGTCGTACACGACTCGACGGACCATCTTCTGCTTCTTTGTCTTTGCATTGAGAAATCCACGAGCAGAGACGCAAGAGAACAGGATGACTTCGGCGGCTAAGACTGTCTCGAAGCAAGCCAACAGCGAGCCCCACCTTGTGTATCCTGGCTTGGCAAGCACCCGAAGGCTTTCGCTTTGAGGCGTTCTGACAGATCAGCCCACATCTTGTGGTGCTTCTTGAAAAAGCTCACTAGCGTCTTGCATCCACTCTGCAACGTGGCCATCCACTTGCTCTTCTTGACGATGTCCTTGACAAGCAGGTGCAGACCATGACACACGCAACCGTGAAAAAACGTCTTGGGAAACTTCTTCTGCAGGGCCCTCCAAGTGGCTTGATTGGCATTGGTGTTGTCGGTCACCACAGCACCGACTTTAAGGAAGTCGTACTTAGCAATGACGCGCTCGATGTCAGCAGTCAGGAACTCAGTGTCGTGGGCTTGGGTACCGGTGTATACGGACTCCAGAAAGAAAGTGAACTCGCCACAGACCACCACGTAGTTGACCACAGCTTGGCCATTAATGTCTGTCCAGCCGTCGGTGACCAAGGTCACAACCTTGCCGGCCAGAGTCACCGTGAGGACCTACATCGACTTGGTGTACGCTCGGTCGAGGAAAACTGTCGACAGCTGCTCGGGGGTAGGCACTTCAACACCGGGGTGCAGTAGCTGCAGCGCTCCCAGCAAACTGGCATGCCCAATTTTGTAGAACGGCATGCCAGTGCTGTAAACCTACCAGGCAAGCTGCTCTTGGAACTGCTTTGTGGTGTCGCTCTTGAGGCGTGAACGAAACACGTTGGTTATTAGGGTAGAGGTCGACCGAGCAACACAGCGTTTGGACAGATGGTTCTTGATCCGCTCCACGTGGTTACGACCAGTAGTCTGTAGCAGTTGCTTGCACTTCTTGCACCAGACGCAGCCCGGGGGGTCGACATTCACATGGCCCCAGGTCGGGTCAGCCTTGCGTCCGGGGCGAACAGAGCGATCGCTTAGATCGGTGTTTGGCGAAGGACGCTCTTCGCGGGGCGACATCGGGTTGGAGATTGAGACCATTCGTGCTGGCGAGCGGGGGCTTGAGAAGGCTTGGGTTTGGGTAGTGAATTCCAAAGTGAGAAGCTGCGGGTCAAGTTGTCTGATGAGCTGCCGCGTAGCAGACTAGCGCTCGCGCTGAGAACCAACCAACTTGACAGTGGACAATGCGATTCATGATCTAATTGCAGCCAATTCAAATAATTGGTAACAGGGTTAGGGGTAATTGTCCAATTAATCCATCCACCCCTGATGATTTACAAACCCCCATTTGATTTTAAGATTTTGGGGTTTTCCAGAACCCTGATTAAGCATGTTTAGACCCTGTGGCTTCAGCAATGAACGCAGCTCTTCTAATATACCGCCACATAGTGATTCTTCTCCACTAATCTGTTTGAACAGGGGCTAAAATACCCAAGTTGCCCCAGCTGCCCTGAGCTCAAAACTCAGGGCAGCTGGGATAAATTTAAACGAATCTGATTGGCCTAGAGAGTCGCCCTCCCGAATGAAACACATACAGGAAAAATCTGATGCCTGAGTGTAGCTCTCTGTCGAATTTTGTTTTTATATTAAGTACGAAAAGCACGAATCAGCAGTACCGTAGCTCTGCGCCTAGAGAGCACTTTTCTGAAAATTAAAAGCTATTTTTTTCAGACGAGGAACTCTTGGCTAATGGAGTTCCTCGCTCGTGGCTCGCGTCTTGTCCTGGGGGCTCTGCCACGCACTTCTCCGTGGCTGTCTCGAGGGCTTCGTAACTTTCCCATTAAAATCCTGTGTCGCAATCAAAAGTTTATTCGCAAAGCCGCCGGAAGTTACTACGAGGTGGAGCGCGAGTGGAATTTGGGCATCGTGCTTAAACCCTCCGAGGTGAAGTCGCTGCGGGACCGGAACGCCGACCTGTCCACCGCCTTTGGGGCTTTCTACAAGAACGAGCTGTTCCTGCACGACCTGAATATCCCAGGTTCGGACGTTTTGGGGGTTATTTGGTTAGGCTAGTGTTAACCAGGTTAGAGAGTGCTAACGGAGTGTGGAACAGTGTGGCGCCATGGACTCATTGGCCGACCAGAGGCCACTCGTGTGCGTAAGCTACTGGCGAACCGCTCCGAGCTCAAGAAGTTGGAAGACTTTGCCAACCGACCAAATGCTCAGCTGGTGCAGTGCAATGTTAGATATGAAAATGGGTCATCTGAGTTGGGTCTGACAAAGTTTTTCTGTGTAGATTCCGATGCGTATCGAAGTGGGAAACACTGGCTGGATCAAGGTTATCCTGGCGGCGTGCTTCAAGCGCGGCCAAGTGGATAACCGTCGACGCGACGACGAGCGAGAAGTCAAGCGACAGCTGCGCGACTGGTAAAATGTCACGATGGACTCGGGCCACAAAATGGAGCAACAAGTTTGTCACCGCGCAGTAAGCAGGAGCAAGTCCGGCAAAGCCCCTTCCCCCACTAATACCCTTTGCGAAATCAAAAAAAAGTTTACGCATTGTTCAGCACTTGTCTCCTGCTACTACTGTCTGTCAACTCGCGAGTTGCTTGCTCTTCCTGTTTCACCGTCGTTTGTCCAGCGTTTTTCCTGTCTGCTGATTAGCCCCTACCTTCCCCTTAACAGCAGCCGCCCGACTTCTTCTTGCCGCCACCGTAAGGGTCCACAATCTCCGGCAGCGCGTTGCTCTCGGTCGAGGCCGTGGGCAGCGCCTGGCTGATCTGGATGAACAGGTCCGACACGTTCGTGTCCTCCTTGGCGCTCGTCTCGATAAACAGCGCGCCGATCTCCTCGGCGTAGGCGCGCGCCTGCGACGCCGGCACCTCGCGCTTCTCCTCCAGGTCGCTCTTGTTGCCGGCGATGGCGATCACGATGTTGTCCGGACCCAATTGCTTCAGCTCCTTGACCCAGTTCTTCAGCGTCGTCAGGGATTGCTGTCAGAATAGGTAGTAGGTTAGTACTTGTTGCATTTTGTTGATGAAATATGGAGAACCCTTTAAGGTAAAGCGAACCTTTCTAGTGATATCGTACACGACGATGGCGGCGGCAGCTCCTCGGTAGTACATGGGCGCCAAGCTGTGGTACTGCGAGCATTGAAGTGGAAAAGGGTGCACTTGAGTTAGAGATTCGTGTTGCCTGAAGGTTAGAGAATTTGGGTGCTGGCAGGTTAGAGAATTTGGTACCTTTTCCTGGCCGGCGGTATCCCAAATCTGATACTTGATGGGCGTGTCGTTGACCACGATCATCTTGGACATGAAGGAGGCGCCGATGGTGGACTCCGAGTACGGGCGGAAGTTGTTGGTCACGAAGCGCAGCACGAGCGAGGACTTTCCAACGCCCGTGTCGCCCAGCAGCACCACCTTCACCTCGCGCGCCTTGCTGTTGCCCGCGTCCGCCATGTTGTCCTCTATCGCTTTTTGCCGTTCTGTTCTCGTTCTCTCTCGCTTCTTCTCGCTCTCTTGGGGCGCTGTGATTGGAAGACGTTATGACCAATGGGAGAACGACAAGGCATTACTAACGGCAAAGTGTCGCCGACACGCCGAGCAGCTGAAGTTGCCGTTGACGTTGCTCAAGCGGCAACGCATTGGCCCTCTGCCCCTCCCTGCTGGCGCACCATAGTGAACACCAGCGGTAGCGGGGCTCTTAGCTGCTGAAGATCCGTAGAAGGCTGCAGAATGCATTTGCATTGATAATTAGATTTGGGTTTCGATGCGCGAGGCTGCGACAGCTCGATTGTCGATTCCTCGACGATGCTCCGCCTCAAGCTTGCCAATAGTCGACTGCATCGTGCTTGGAGACGGGGACGGGCCCTACCAGGTCTCGTACAGTACACGCGAGGACTAAGAGCGCAGTTGAGCTGTTGAAGCAATCGACGAATGCGGCGATGAAAGGTCTGTGGGGATGGCTTCAATTGCACGAGTCTTTCGTTGCATGGCTTATTTTTACCTTGACAATGCCTTCCGTCCCAACAACTCAGCAACGAACTGAAGTGCTTCACAACAAGCTTGCGATCATTTTGCCACTCGCAAAATGATCGCATAATTGTACCAAATGGATGGTACACCATGGTGCTATCCCGTAAAAATGGTCGTAATTACACTTTTTACAAAACGACTGGACAGCCCGACTTCAGCCGTCCTCCGGACACGTCAGTTTCGAATTTCTTCCCAACTGGCACTCTACTGTGAAATGTGCCAGGAACAACCTATGTATTGCTTGTGTGTATTTCCTCCTTCAAGGCCCCGATGACTGTTTTATCTCTAGAATTACACTGATCAAAGTGATGACAATTATCCTGATGAGGGACCTCTATCTAAGTAGCGTAGTGCATTTGAGGCATTTTTTTTCATTGCGAGGCTGCGTGTGCGAGAATGATGAAAGTATAGCTTTTTTTCTTAGGAAGTGCCGTCTGATTATGTTGAACATTATGACGTCAATAAGCTGTCGAGCTCCTCTCGAGGGGCTCCTGAACTCCACACCAACCTCCTCCTTTTTGCTCTCTACTTGTAACGTAGCCGAAGTGCGTGCATCTTCTGTATGGGATGGATCCATTGCAAAAGCTTACGGTGGTTGAAACGCCGGCCCTTCCATTGACCAAAGGCGGGCAGACCGTTCCGGAATGCGATTGTGCTCTGGTCATGAGCTTGGAAACTCCTTAACCGCTGCAATACTACTCATGCTGCATGCTGTCCGAGATCGCTCACTTTGAAGCTTTCTTCACCCCAAGCTACCTACCTACCCACCTGCACACCTGCACACCTACACACCTTCAATATGGTTAAAGCGAGCGTGATCGCCAGCTTTGCCGCTGCAGTCGCTTTGACTGCTGCGGACGTTGCCAGCGCCTCGTACGTCCGCAGACTCGACATCGAAGACAGCGCGGATGTCGACTGGGTCGACGACGACAGCTCTTCTTGGTCCGGGAGTTCATCCTACGAGGGGCAGGCTACGGAGGAGCTCGCCGTTCCAAAGTTCGGTCAGTGCGGTGGCATCGGCTATGTCGGCAGTGAGGAGTGCGCCCCAGGCTACATCTGCGTGAAGTCCGACCCGTGGTTCGCCCAATGCCTTCCTAGAGGATCAGCAACGTCGGCTTCGACCAAGAAGCGCGGCCATCTCTCCAAACTGCACGCTCACGACACCGAACTTTTGCTTGAGGATATGGCATCGAGTGAGGCTGACGTGGTGCCAGCGTGGGAGCAATGCGGCGGCAAGGGCTTCGACTTCGACTACTCAAGGGATGACACGCTCTCCGACGAGGAGACGCCCAAGCAGGGTTGCGAGGAAGGCTACACCTGCGAAGTCGTCAACGAATGGTACTACCAGTGCCAGCCACTGCCCGACCTGACAGGCCTCAAGTTGTGGGAGCAGTGCGGCGGTGCGGACTACAGAGGCTCGACCGAGTGCGCCAACGGCTCCGTGTGCAAGTACTTCAACGCCTGGTACTCACAGTGCGTCCCGAAAGAGCAAGAGTTCTCGTAGATGTCCACTCCTACCTTGCTCTCGATCGTCTGCTAAGTCTAGCGAACAGTCGTTGTGAATGAAATGAAATGCATTTGATAACTGGAATGAGTGCTAGCTGGTCCTGCAAAGACGAGCTGTGGTTTAGCATCGTTTTGCCACGACAGCGGTACGTATTGTAAAAAAAGCGTTTCTATGTCTTAGATCTCGTTTCTAAATCAAAGCAATACAAACTTCAAGTAATATTCCATATCTGCATTTCTGCTTTTTTTCTAGTCGAGTCGGAATAATGCGGGACGATGACGAAGAGCGCGCCCGCCAGCGCCGCTTGACGCTGCTGCAGCGCGTGTTCATGGTGCTCCTGTTGCTCATCTGTCTCGCCAGCGACTACTTCCTCTTCCAGCAGTACGTCGTCTCTCGTCTCACATGTATGCCTTGACCAAAATGAAAAAAGCAGAGTTCTAACCGCTTTTTTTCGGGTTAGCGTTTACTTGCTAGACTACAAGCTCCTCCGCCACCTCGTTGACTCTGCAGCTCATGGCAGCGTGGCTTTCTGCTGCTGGGCCATTTTCCTGCTCCAGACCGAGAAATATTCCGAGTCTGGAGACTCGACATTTTCCAGTCTCGGAATGCTGAAAAAGTGCTTTTTTAATGGCATCACCGCGTCGCTGCTAGACGTCGACCATTTCATCGCTGCAAGGGCCTTGACTCTGGCTGGGGCAACGCATCTAAATGGACGGCCGTTTGGCCACGCAGTCACCTTCATCATCGTGGTGGCGTTGCTGGTCAGTCGGTGTTCGAGGAGAGTCCAAGCCAGGAAGAGACGCTACCGGGTGTGCTTCATCGTGGTGGCGTGGTTCAGCCACCAGCTCCGGGATGGGATGCGGCGTGGACTTTGGTTTTGGCCATTGGGCTCGACCCCACCAGTGAACTATTTCCTTTATGTAGCAATGGAGGAGGGACTCCCATTTGTCATGGCAAAGTGGTGGCGAAAGGCGCCTGCGATGACCGAGATGGAGAAACTGGAGCTTGCACTGCGAAAAGCAGACGAAGAATCGGAGGAAGAGTCGGGTGAGGAGGCCAATAGTAGCGATGAAGAAGAGCAGGCAAGACTGCTTATGTCAGCGGATGCTAAAGATCGGTCTTCTTCTCCCACGGAAGCGACAAGTCCGAGGAGAAAGCTCAATGAGATTGTCTGAGTGGTTAAATGCTTGCATAGCTGCCTCAGTAAATGCATGCAAGACATCAATCTGTAAATAGTGCAATCGGGATGCGCACTATCCTGCTGAACGACGACCATCGGTCGAGATTGCAAGCCTTGGTATATTGTTGGTGTCCCAACATGTATCAGACTGGAGGCCTGATAATTATGATGCCGCACGTCGAATGCATGCGATCAATTGCGATGATGGACCTGGGATCGAGGAACACTCGTTGATATGTTTCGGTGAAGCGTTTCCTCATGATCTTGGCTGAACCAGAGAGGAAATTCCATAATTACTGATGATGAGACTGTGGAGTTGTGCCTTCGCACGTAGAAACAGTCAGAGAGGAACTCGGCAGTTCAAACTCGGCATTCACACATTTACGCTGTATCTAGCAGCCCCCCCCCTCCTCTTAATTCTGCTATCATGGCCAAGTTGAGCGGTATTGTCACCCTTGCTGCTGTAGCCGTTGCCTTTCACGGTGTGAAAGCGATCAATCTCCGCCAGAATGAGCCCAGTCGCTTCTTGGCAACGGTGGAAGCCAGTGACAGCGGATCGGCCGACTTCTTCCTTGCAGAGTCCGACACAAGTGATAGTGTTGCCGGTGAACGCTTCCTGGAAGAGTTCGACGCAAGCGTCGATGGATCAAGCTTCTTGGTCGAGCTCGACAGCAGCGTGGACACGTCGGACACAGGGTCTGGAAACCGGTTTCTGGCTGAAGATGATTCCTCGAGCTCCGTGGAGTCGACCGACTCGAGTGCGGATGGTTCTGGACTCCGCCTGCTAGTTGAAGTCGAGTCCAGCGTGGATGGATCCACCCCTGCTCTTAGCTCAAGTGATGATATCAACGACGACTCGGCGTCAAATGTCCAAGCCTCGGATGAGAGCGAAGATGACGGCGAAGACGACGTGGACTCTCACTATCAACCTGGTACCGTGAAGCCTGCACCAATTGATGATGATAGCGGAATGTTTGACCCGTCGAATTTGTCCTGGTGGAAGTAAGCTTAAGGCAAATATAGTCCACTTTGTTTTTTCTGTTGCTTCCTTTCATTGGATTTATCGTTGCAAACTACTGAAGCGCTTCGAAGTGGATCTTAGATCGTGCGCGTGACTTGCTCATCTCGGTGGATCTACATAGAAGCTCCGTTCTCAAAAAGAGCGAAAAGAATGAAACGACTTAAGCTTACATTAGAACAGAAGGGACTACACGGCGGTTTTGAGCGTTTATCTTTGCCACCTTATTCATCAATAATGTCCCAAGAACTGCAGTTTGCTTCTTCGCAGGGATATCGCAACTATTTGTGAATCGAGTTTCGGTGAACATCAATCGCAACTGTTGGTCGAGCGAGACCCCCCCCCCCCCACAAACACAGTCTCAACTACAGCTTCCCAGATCTCGCTCTCAACGCCTCCACATGAATATTTTCGAGCTTCTCAACAGCACCCGCAGTGAAGACTTCAGTCTGGATCACATTCAATTTTCCCACGGACCGGAAACAAACACCGACCGACCTCCTCGACACCACCCCCACAACCATGACCAAGTTGAACATCATCCTCAGCTTCGCCGCCGCCGCCGCACTGGCACTCACCACCCTCAACGGTGCCAATGCCGCCAGCCTCCGCACGGTCGACACCGACAGCTTCCTGGGCAGCTTCGACGCCAGCACGGACGCCAGCGACAGCGGTGCGGGCGAGCGCTTC